>JAVXUO010000806.1:0-188916 GCA_033065855.1 Escallonia rubra
AAAACCATGATTGACAAAAGTACCACCACCCCTTGCTCTCCATGAGCACTTCTAAATAAGTAGCAACATAAGCAATATGCTTCATCTTTTGCTACACTATACTCCAACCAACTCGCATGACGGTCAAACCAAGAAGAAACAAAACGACGAGATTGTTTCCCGAATTGTGTAAATGGAAAATTGTGGCTACGAGGTTGGCAAGGACCTTTCGACCAATATGTTCGTCGAACTTTATCTCGAATATTGGGACTATAATCCATAATATTCGGACGCAATTCAGGATCCGCAATAAGCTCATCAGAGTTGAACTCATCACAAATTCTACTTGAACGCCCGGAATCAACATCCCGATGCACAAAATGAGCCTTGTCCGTTACTGTTAAAATTGAAGACTGTAGAATACTATCTTGATTAGGCTGCGAGGATTCTACCAATTTTCCTTGCTTTTTAAAAAAACCTATCCATTCTGGAAAAAAAAACACACGCACATTGGAATAATATCTCAAGTTCTCAACACAAATTCACATAGTTAAATAACTGTACATATTATTATATTAGCAATTACACTAAATTTAACATATTAAACTAAAATATAAATGTTAACATATTATCATATTAAATTTAAATTAAAGTATTACCTCATAGAGTCACAACAGCTGATGAGGAGTTATGATAAGCAGTTGGAGCCACCAATGCAGGTGTTGGTCTAAACTTCCATGTGCCTGCATTAATTTGATAAAAAGAGAAAAAAAAATGAGAAAATGAGAAATTAAAATATTTCCATTGCCTTAATATTTCACTTTTGTTGCCAATATTATTACTATTTTTTCCTTAATTAGTACTTCTAATTGTGCTTGTACAGTTCTACAAAATTAACACCTAATAATAAGGTGCTTATTTAGAGTTATTTTTTCATGTGAACTCCACTTTTGTCACCAATCACCATAATAATTATATAGTGATAACAGTGAACCCAATGTGGCTAAAAATGAAGCTCATATTTAATTCTTGTTTAGGGTTTTTATAAGGTTTCATCTTCTTTGTATAGTGTTCAGAACAAAGGTTAACAAATAACAATTATATCTAAGGACTAAGGTGGCCAAAATTCACATAAAACTGTACTTGGTTAGACATCAACGATCAATATAACTATATAAGGTATTCAAGACATGTAGTATAAAATGAAATAAGTTATTTTCTTTGTTTCTTTATTTATTTTGCACCATTGTACAAATTATTATAAGCAGTATTGCCGTATTGGATCAAGCAACTGAAGCAAGAAAGAAATGATAAAAATTTGAGCCTCACACTATTTTGTGTCACTCAATGTCCAGTGACTCAGTGAGGCAGTGGAAGGGGCCGAAGGGCATACGAACAGAAAAATTTGCAGTAGAGCAGCCAACAGCTGGCGTCGGTCCGGCGTCAACGCCGTCAAGTACTGAAGGGTGAGCCGTTCTTGATTCTTCAAGAGTTCGCCTGCAGCCGACAGGGTGAGACCGTGAGCGCGAAAGGGTGAGGCCGTGAATTAAAGGCCAGATCTGGCGACTGGTCGCCGGTGGGACGGAGTAGCCGACGCCCAACAGTCGAAGTCTCGCCGTCGGCGGTCAAGATCTGGTCGTCCGTCGTGTGTCGTCCCCTTGTCGAAGATCTAATGTCTGAAGGTCAAGGTGGGTTCAGCCGTTCAGATCGCGTCGCGACCAGATCTGGTCGCCAGTTGGAGTGGCTCAGTTTACTGTCCACCGGTGAGAGAGAGAGAGTGCCGATTGTGGATCTCTGAGGGAACGGGGTATACGTAATATCCCACATCGGTTGTGGGAGAGTTTGCGATTGGCCTTATAAGACCATGCCTATGAACTCATAAGTACCTACTTGGCTAGCCCTTTTGAGGGAGGCAATGCCCTGTGGTGGGGCCGTGGACCGGGTCGTTACAGATGGTATCAGAGCCGACTCTCGAAAGCTCGAGCTGGGCTGTCCAGTCGGGTTGCCAATGGTTGGGGGAAACGAAGGCAAGCCCCGGTATATCCCACATCAAGAGGATGGTTGGGGCAACGAAAGGTGAGCCGGGTATATCCCACATTGGCTAGAGAGGAAGATTCTGGGCTATGTGTGATCGAGCCTTAGCGAGGACGCTAAGGAATAAGGTGGGGAGATTGTAATATCTCACATCGGTTGTGGGAGAGTTTGCGATTGGCCTTATAAGACCATGCCTATGAACTCATAAGTACCTACTTTGCTAGCCCTTTTGAGGGAGGCAATGCCCTGTGGTGAGGCCATGGACCGGGTCGTTACAGTATAGGGGATTGGGGAACGGATCTCGGGGAACGGGATCTCAGGAACTGGCTCCGTGCGATTCCCGAAAACCAAAAAAAAAAACTTTTTTTTTTTCAGAAGTTAGGGGGTGCTTCAGCCCCCCATTGTCACCGCGTGGTTCCGCCCTTGAACATGCCCCACCGAGCGTGCCAAAATTTGATGACATATTTTTCGGCGCTATGGATTAGCGTCGAATCTTGCGTCACAAAATCTCGTTGTATGTATATAACGACGTTTACTATTTTATATAGTGGATTCATATTCCCGGATGGCTAAAAAGTCAACCGTTAATTATGTCAATGACCACCTCCGATTAAAGAAATGCAAATAAAATAACATACGAATATAAATAAAACTTTTCATTTATGCATGAAAATTTAACTCATATAATCACATTTTACGTTAATAATAGGAGAAGAAAATAAAAAAAAAGGTAGGATTCACCTTGAACCCGTCTCTCTCTTCTCTTTCTTTTTTTTTTCTTTCCCTTCTCTTCTACCCAAGCAGGCAAACAGCCTCTTCTTCTTTCTTTTCTTTCATGTTGCTGCTGACTGGGCCTCTTGGATGCTTTTCTTACTGACTTCTTTCCTCTTCCTTCTATATTGTTTCTTCCTTGCTGACTTTTTTCTTTTCTTTCTTCTATTCCGTCCTTTTTTGTTTCTCTCTTTTTTTGCTTCTCTGCCGAGGGAGTCCTCCTCTTTTTCTCCCCAAATAACTCTTCTTTTTATAATGATAATGATTAGTGATGATGAAGTTCTAGACTTCCGAGGCTTGTGCAATACTCCATGAATAATTATCACATGTGATAATTCTTAAATTTTATCACATTTCAAGAGTATTTATCCCTTTTAATTTTTTTTTAGCATATCTCCAAAGTCGTTTATTGGAGCTCAAATGTTCTAATCCAATTACAATATTAGTGGGCTTCTAAGTACATAAGCCCACTTAAAAGCCTGAATATTTGGGCTTCTTTTGGCAGAAGCTCCCAACAAAAATATTGGGCTTGCTTGTCAACCCAATATCTTTTTTTGTCAACATTTCGCTGCCAACAAGACCTAATGCTTTAATCTCTCATTTGACTCGATCAGGTCGGGCATACCAAGCAACAGTTATGATGACTGCCTCAGATCCCCCTTTCTCTTTAGGCCTCCCTGATCATCATGTCGCTATATATGGTACCTTCTACCTTACACCCAAGGGTTAAGTTTGTGCTTGAAAATGCCATATTCACCATCGTGGGTGATTCTCAGGTGGCCAAGGTCGAAAAGTAAAAGAAGAGGATGGTGGTACAACATATAAGTCATCGAACCTACTTCTCAAAGACGTTTTGGTTTTGATTTTTTGAAAACAAAAAATGTAAGTTGGGGTTTCAAACGTGCCTAGTGTAGTTGGAAACAGGATTCAAATGCTATCTCAAAGAGCACCTGCAAGGGAATCAAATGAAACAGTAAATCTCGTTGTTGAATAGAGCCTCTATAACATTAACAAAGAGCTATCAATAACCATTATTCATGTGCATCTTGTTCCCTGGAAATATATCGTGCGTTTATTTTCTCCAGCTAATTTTGCCTATACATATTTTTACGCGCATAAACTTCACATGTGATTCCTCGTTTCCTCTCGAGACATCCTGCTTTTGTTCGTGCGTCGCCACAACGAAATAAAACTAACAGCTTCTAGCCGAATCGCTTAGCTTCTGTTTTTGAACTTCTCCACTGCTCTTGGTGCTGCATGCACGTAAAGTAAACCAAAAATATCAACGTTATATTGTTTTCTTTAAGTATTTATCAGTCAGTTTCATAAAGGCCATAATTTTTCCTAAGACAAAGGGAATAGAATAAAGATGATCTAGAACAAATTAATTAGCATATAAAGATGAACAAGATACCAACCTAGTCCAATGGCCTCGGACCCTTTCATTATCCGCAAGCGTTTGCATGAATCCACAAACATCCTGATTGAAACAAGAGGAAAGCATTTTTCAGGTATAAGTTTTCTATGGACGATCGCAAAATCAAAACCCTAGCGCCAACTTGGCCTAGAAGCTTTTACAAGCCATTAAAGGGAATGAACTGAACAGACTTAACACTTACTCCCAAGGAACATCGCCAACAAGCATCCAATCTCCATCTTTGTCTTCATAGCTGGGGACGTAGTCGGAACCATTCAGTAGATCAATCAATTTACTCTCATTCATGAAGTCCTTCATTCCTTCTGATCCACAGTTACCTGCACATAAATAATGACAACGGCGAATCAAACATTTGACAATATTATATTTTGAGGCTGGGAATACTCGTCAAGTCACCACGGAACAACCAATATAGCAGGGTTCGGCACACCAGGAGCAACAGTGAGTAACGATTGTTTATGTTAGTGCAAACAAGTACAATCATTTTGTTTTGACTTTGTGAGAGTCCTCATTGACTGTCCCAGGAGGAGCATGGCTGGCAGGAAATTAAAACTCTTAGCATTTGATTATGCGTTTGGCTAAGAAGTTTCTCCAATACGGTGTTTGAAATTGATTTTAAAATGATCAAACCTGATTAAATGAGGTTTGAAATAAATCTCTTCAAATGTGTTCAAAACTGATTACATCCAAAATTCTCGTTTTCTTGGATTGTGATTTAATCAGTTTTAAAGATTGAGGTTACAAAATTACCAAAATTTCCTCATATATAAACAAACATTAAATAATTTTTTTTTTCAATTTGAGTACACTATTTGTAATTTTGTCACACAAAAACTATTTTAATCATTTTTTATCCGAGTTCCTTCAACAACTTTTAGTTCATTATGCTTACAATGAATTAAAGCTGATTTTAATAACTTATTCAGATTTTATGAAAATCTACTTTTCAGAATCAATCTCTTTCTCAAACTCAAATGGCCTCCAAGTATAGACCGTGTATCAAAAATACTACTATCGGTAACGGAAATGATAAATAATGGGGTATTTTTCTGGTGGAATATACCTTAAAGAACGATGGCTATGAAGAATAATTTTTTATTGGATGATGGGTTTTAGCTCTCCAAGTTCATCCAACTAGTTTGACTAAAAAAAGTGATAAATGAACTCAAAAAACATCATTTGATACATGTGAAACTCTAAAAAAACATTCGGAGTGACGATTCAGAAGGCGACAATTTAACGACTTTAGTGACAAACATGGAACTGATGAAATGCATATGTTAGCAAATTACCAATTGTGAATGAGCTAAACATTTTGGCCAAGGCATCAGAAAGCTCTTGGTAGCTCTTGTACATCTTTAAGTCCACTTTACGCAGGTACGGCGCACCATCCATGCTGACTTTCACAAATGCTGCGCTTGAGCCTGCATTTTCACCCTCGCTGGTGCTCTTCTTTTGCACGGCCATGATGTTCCTCCGGAACGATCTGACTGGTGGCCAACCCACAACTTGTGCCCTGCAATTGCAAGAAGCCAAATCGTAAAAGTTTTACGTCGCCGGAGCGAGGATGAAATGTACACGGTGTTACTCCAATTTGGAAATTAAAGACTAAATTTTGGTTGTAAGAAGATGGTCTGAATATGGTTCGTGTCATTTTTGTTAACATCTTCAGTGATAATTTTGAACATGACTTTTTTGATGATCTATACAAGTACCATTTAACACATTTGTCGATCATTAATTATCGCTATACGGAGGCTCTAATCATTTTATAGTCAACACAAAATTATTGACAATAAGAACGAGTATTGACAATTGTGAACGGATGCTATTCCTAACTTATTTATAGACCACACAAAATTATTCTTCCTCTGTGTGTGTGTCACGTTTCATGGACAGCGCAGATATGTTAAAGGAGCATGTGCTGTCCGTCGAGAATTTGGTTGTTGGGAAAAAGCAAAGATTCCAAATGTTTTGTTCCTTCCGGACAAACCTACCATCTTTGAAATGAAAGTAGAGACGCTTGTAAAGAACACTAGTTGTATACTACAAAACTCGTATTAATCTCCCCTTTTCCCCCTTTTCCTTGATTTTTCACCTTTTTTCCTTTATCTTTCTCACTTTCTGTCACCACTACTTGCTGTCACCACTCACCTCTTTGTAAAGCTTGGGTCACTAAAATCATAACCTCAATTGCATTCGAGAGTTAGAGATACAAGTTTGGTGGTAGTTTAAGTGTTAATCCAAGAACATTACGACGACATTAAGAATCCCAAAACACTCTCATCGCTACAATTTGGTACAAAATGAAAAACCCTATCATATGCGGACACTTTCAAAGCTCTGTGTATATATATAGTTGGAGAATCACAGTATGTATCTCTGCACTTCAATTACAACTTCCATCTTATTTAACCTTTTTCTCTTTAAATTTACGGATTTGTGACATAAATTTAGTACCACATAAGCATTTAACTTGAATAACAAACGTTTATATGTACTAAATGTAAGAATTCACGAAAAGCACAAAGAAAAAAGTTTTAAGAAACGGGGGTCACACACCAAAGTCAGCACAACTTCTAAACACGAAAATTTTTGGGTGATTGTTATAAAAGAGAGAGAGACCGTTCACTCTGTTATAGCACGGATTAATAGTAACGAGGGGAAATAAGAGAACATTAGCCGTATATCTACGATCAATCACTTCTTGCAATTAAGAAAAACAGAACATTTAATTGAATTTTATTTTCATCTGTTGCGGTGCGTAGCACGGGATAATGCCAAGTAAACATTTGATTGTTTTATCATAGATTTGCCAAGAAAATATGCGTTGCCATACTTTTCGTGCATGTGTGTGTGTGTGTCTGAATAAATATAATACAAAGCTAACTTTTTATGAAGAAAAAAAAAAAAAACAACAAAAACAAAATCAGACTTTGCAAGTAAGCAAATACGAGCATGAGCGTAACAGGTGGAGTCAAATCTGTAATGTGTGTGCACAAGTACAATACAAAGAAGAAAGACAACTCACTTGGCTGGTGGCTTTGCAGGATCGCCAGAACGAGGAAGTACATTCTTTTCCTCTACTTCCTCTACTTGATCCAGCGATGAACCCTCAGACGAAATGTTAAGCTTCAAATCAACGGTCTCGAGAAACCCCCTCTTGGCGTTGCAGTTTCTCGCCGCCTCGCCATCTTTTCCGCTTCCACCGGGCAGCCCCAGTCGCAGCTCCGTCTCCTCGTACTTCAGCCGATACTCGTCCCTTTCTGGCCCCATCACATTGGTCATACTCACAAGTCTCTTACCACGCTATTCTTACCAAGTTTCTGAGCTGTAATGGTGTTTGTTAGTTGCGAAAAGGGAGGCTGGGAAGCTGGGGGGAACGTAAGAAAGGGGGCACAGAAAGCATGAACGCAAGTTACACTGAAAGAGAAGGCTGATAATGTTGGTTGTGGCGATGAAAATGTTGCCACGCAGGAAGAGCGGATTAGCTGGAAATTCCGCAGCTTGTCGGAGAAATGACGGAAGGAGTGATGTCAATGTGTGTGTATGATTGCAACCAAGTTGGCAGTGTTCCCCCTTTAAACATAGGCTTTTGTTTTATAGGCTCCACCAGCAAGCCAAGAGGATATACACCAGAGGCTGAGGATCAAGATGACAATGGAGTACTATTTTAAACAGTCAAGGAATAAAGGGGTGCAAATTGAGGCTTCCGTCCAGATAAATATGAACAAGTTTACATGCATGCTAGCTCTCCTTGTCTAGTAAAGAATCTTTTCACTTCTATACAAGTAAAACAGGGATTGGCTAGCTGTTTGACCTACTTTAGATTTCTATTGGTCTCTCCACAAAAGATCTGTCGCCCAAGACCATTCGTTCACTTTTGCAAATGGACAACCTCCATATTTGGAGTTTTCATGAGGGTAAAACTAAAACGGGTCAAATACACGTAGGTACCCTGGAACTATCACAAAGTCTCAATTAAGGGTCCCAAAGTTTAATTTTTTCACATAAGGGCCTGTAACTCCAAATTTGCAATAAATAAGGACTTCCGTCCACTTTCTTAACGATTGAGGCTTTTCCGTCAGGGGCAGTTTTGGGTTTCCATATTTGGGTGTTTTTCTCTTCTTCTTCTTCTTCATCAAAATTTCATCTTTGCCTCCACCACCACCACTGCCACCACCCACCATCGTCGTATCCTCCACCAGCCCTTCCTCCCACAAGACACCGACCCAACCCCCATCCCCTTCACCTCGGCTTCCCAAGCTCCCATTCTCAACCTGCCCCTCCACCCCCACCAACGAGACCCCCTTCTTTCCTTCATTCCCCTCCCCACCACCACCACCGGCCTCCCCTTCCTCTGCATCCTTCCCGGCCAAAATTTCCTCCCTCTCCCTCCCCCAGTCCTCCAAACCCAAACCCACATCCTCCAAACTCATCGCAACTGCCGTCGCGGCCGTACTCGCAGCCATCAGCGTCGTCTCTATCATCATCTTCCTCCACATCCGCAAACGAAGAAAGGAACGGACTTTCAGCGACCAGAAAACCCACAGATCCGACACCAGCAGTAGAATCTTCAGCAATGGAGCTGCTATTGCCAATGTAGCACCAAAGCCACCACGAAGGCCCTCTCAGGCCAGCTCTGAATTCCTCTACCTTGGCACACTCGTCAACTCCCACAGTGGCATCGGCGGTAATAGCCAACCACACAATGGGGATAAAAGTGGGGATAATAGCCAACCCACAGATCCGACACCGACGAGAATTCTCGTCCCACCACCACCCGCGCCGCCGATTTCTGCTCCTCCGCCTGCTGGATTGACGGCCGGTCAAAGGTGTGGCCGGAGGAGAGAATAACTGGGTTCGTCATTATCTCTAGCGAGATTGGAATTTGTTTTCTGCCTGCGTAATAGTTTTCTTTCCCTCTGTTTCTGTGGATCTTTGGGCTGGATGGGGATGAGAGAGATGAAATTTTGAAGAAGAAGAAGAAGAAGAGAGAAAAACACCCAAATATGGAAACCCAAAAACGCCCCTGACGGAAAAGCCTTAATCGTTAAAAAAGTGGACGGAAGTCCTTATTTATTGCAAATTTAGAGTTGCAGGCCCTTATGTGTAAAAATTAAACTTTAGGACCCTTAATTGAGACTTTGTGGTAGTTTCAGGGTACCTACGTGTATTTGACCCAACTAAAACTAGAAAACGGTCTAAATGATCGAACTCGCGAGACAAAACATCACATTTCTCCGGCCCCGCCCACTGTCTCTTGAGGAGTAGTTGCACATAAAGCCTTATCCTTTAGGGTGATGCATATAAATGCGAAACTCCTTAAGGTTTTTATTTGTTTTGGCACCTAGCATATTAGACTTTCGTACCGGTTCTTAATTATTCGCGAGTTGACGATAAGAATTACAAATTTTGAATGCCTATAAGAACTGAAAAAGAATATTGGTCAGCAGCCAATTGTCATCCATCAATCCAACCTGCCGCCACCCACCACCACCATCAACAAATGCTCTCTCTCTCTCTCTCTCTCTCCCCCCCCCCCCCCCCCCTCCCCCCACCACCACTACCACCACCACCACCACCGAATCCACTGCGCCGGCAACCACAACGATCTCCACTAATTACTGTCAAAGCCCATCAGCTTAACCACCACGGCATATGGAACCTAGCAAACGGCCAACAACTGTTGCTAGTAGAGGTGTCAAATGTGTCAGGGGGCCTAAGGTAAGCCCGGTCCAGACAAAAAAGCCCAGGCCACAATATAGGCACAGCCTACAAGGGCCAAAAGCTTGGGCCAGGGCTTAACCTCATTTTCCCTAACCTTATTTTGACAATTCTTTTAAGTGTTTGCGCTTCCCAAGGGCTAGGTTTTTAGGTATTTTGGTCTGTTGTGAGGCTTGAAAATCCATAGATTGAGGTCCCGTTTGACAGTTTTTTTTTTCAGTTTTGTAAATTGAAAAAAATAAGCGCGTTTGGAGGATAGTTTTTTGTTTTTTTTTTTTTCTTCAGTTTAAAAAACCAATTTTTAAAACAAGGCTGTTTTGAACACTCCGAAAATGAGTTTCGGTTTTCAGGTTTGGATTTTATTTTGAGATAACCACCACCACCACCCTCCCACCGTCGACAGCCACCGCCCACCACCACTGTCCACAGCCGGCAACCACCACCGACGGCTGCCAACGGCCACCGACGACTAGTGACTACCACCGCCGCAGACCGGCTGCCACAGCTACCGGCCAGCCGGCCGGCAACCACCAGCCACCGCCTGCCACCGCCTGCCACCGCCACGCCCCACCACCACCACCAAAGAAAAAACTCAAAATAAAAACTGGATAATCAAACACAAAAAAAAAAAAAAAAAAACTCAAAATAAAAAATTTGGTTATCAAACACCCACCAGTTTTTGTAAAAAAAAAAATTTTAACTGGTTTTGGTTTTTTTGGAAACAGAAAACCAAAATTGAAAGTGTTGTCAAACAGAACCTCAGAGTCATCCCTTACACTTTTTTCACACAATACAGTACTTATGCATACTCTATAGGCTTTCTTGTGCGATGTTATTTGTTAAGTCTCTTAATCTTTCAACTACAAGCCTTCTTTAATTACAACTATGATAGCTTATTGGCAAAAAGTTCTAGTTGATCCGCTTACTTTTACACTTTGTCATTTGATGTTTTATTATATAAGGAAAATACTTTAAAAAATATTAGCAACTCAAAATACATGTTTCTTATTATGCTCTAGTTTTATCACCATAAGAAGATACTAGTGTTACCGTTTCACTGATTTATTACTCTAAAGTTGTATATCTTTATTTTTTGTTTAAAATGTTGTACAAAAGATGTCTATTTCAAGATCATCAAAATTACATCCGCGAGTGTTGTGTCGGATTATAAAGGTAAAACTTGATTGCATGACAAAACTAAATGTGAGTATTGTAGAGTTTTTTTTTTTTTTTTGGGTAAGGGTAGATCACATCTTAATCTGCATTTCGAATTTTGTTTATTAATAGATGGCCTAGTTGACAGTAGGTAAACACAGTTTTAATGTTTCTTTTCACTTCTCTTTTCATGGGTAATACTTTTATAAAGAAAAAATTAAGTACTTAACTTCGCCTGTTTATTTACGAGCAGTCGATCGAAGGTCCAAATAGAGAAAGAAGGGTCTACCAAAACATTTTAAACAAAAAAGAATGTTGCCTTGCCTCGAAGCACACCAAGATTGTCCTGGAGGAGTCGCCTACTTGACTGGCCAAGTTAATGTACTGAAGAGTCGCCTACATGCCACGCTAAGGTAGTGTCCTAAGGAGTCTCCAACCTGACGGGTCAAGATAGCGTCCTGGAGGAGTCACTTGCCTAGCAGGAGGGGAGTCCTTATGCCAGAGTGCTCAAAGTGTGTCAAGGTAGTGTCGAGGAGTCGCTTACCTGACGGGGTTGAGGCAGTGACTCGAAGGAGTCGCCTACCTCCCATATATGATAGGTATATTTCTAACATTTCCTAGTGCTGCCTGACTAAAGGAAAAAATAAAGAAAAGGATAGGGTACATTCATGGTGAAATAGTTTTTCACTTAACTCGGTAACCTATATAATGCAAATGCATAGTCCTCTACTACTTTATCGCTAACTTTGATCCGGATTACTTGTAGTTGATGAGAAAAGTTTTCAGTATATCACTGTGATATAGTGTATTGGATGGGTGAGATGTAGGAAGATGGAGAGACTCTCAAACAATATGAAGTATGACATACTTGTTCTTCATCTTGAAAGTTTTCAATTCCTTGTAATAATGTCTATTTTCTTCTTCGTAGGTCTATGGCTCACTTTTCATTTTTCTTTTTCGAGTTTCTGCTGCCCACTTTTCCACGCGGACATTTGGCTAAGATAATTTGTAGACACTAAAATTATTTTACCGGTTAACGGTTGATAATTATAGTGACTAATCAAATATTCAATATTACGGGAAATACGAGCCAAGATGTTGACACGGAGTCAAATAAAATGATGGGCTCGATCCAAAGTTAAGCTAGAAGAACTAGCCCAAATAAAATTATCAGTCTTGTCGAAATGAGGTGTTGCTACAATAAAAGCTAAATAAGTCAACTTTGACTTAAGGAAAGTATTTACAAATTAAATTGAACTATGAATCTGTTTAATAAGATATTTTAACTAAATCAAAGGGACAAAAATCTCTTAATTACAAAGTCAAAGTCTAAATCATGTGTTTTTCAAAATGCCTTGCCTATAAATAGAGGGCTTGAGGTACAGAAAAAAGAAAAAGTCAAAGCTCTGTCGAAACTCTGTTATTTCTCAGTTTGTGCTTCATTTGAAGAAGAATACGCACTAATGCAATACTGTTCTTCAATCGAGTACTTCCAAGTCACGAAATTCGCCTTCAACATCTGCGATTCTACAAGTCAAGGATCGCCACATTATTCGGGATAAAGCCTTGAAGCTATCGATCAAGCATCATTTCGATGATCTTTCCACCGCAAGTCAAAATTCATGTTTCAAAATCAAGCTATTTCAGCCGTGACCCCCTCAGAGATAGAATCAGAGTATTTATATTTGTTTTGTATAAAAATTACAGAGTAGTGTAATATGTTAATTTAAAATTATTACATTAAATTTTGTGCAAAGATACCAAATTTGCATGTACAGTCATGCTTTACAGTGATCAATTATTCAAGGACCACGTTTGTACAAGTCAAAATGTCGGTACAAGTTAAAAAATATTTCTAGAACCTCTTACATCATTAATTTTCTAGAATCTGGACTCTTAACTTCGGAGTGGATGTTACTGGACTTTTGGTACATACGACACTGTAAGAGTCTAGACGCATTGCACTTGAATTATAATCAGGCTTTTCAAAATTATTTTCCAACAAATTTTTATGTCATCACCTCAATATCTCTGTCACCGTCACATTGAAGTTTTGTTTTCGCAGTTAGGAGTTTAGCCTCAGAGGTGAAGTTGATCGCTTAAAATGTACTATATATAGCTAAAAGTCAGAGATTCAAGTTCTTCGCTACAAAAAGCAGCAAATTGCTCTATAGTGCCATAAAATTTAAAGACATTTTGTTTTTATATGTCCTGCAACGACCCTTTGAAGGGATGCCCGTCTAAGATACATTAGTACATAAAATTACCGGGTTCTAACATTATAGATATAAGTTCATCACAAATATAAGCCATGAAGTGTATATTTTGAACAATTCGGGACCGGCCTGACCAAGCTGAAAGGTGTTGTTAATGCTAATGCATGGTCCTTCAGTACGTCCGCAATAACTTCCGATCTGAATCCGACAGTTTAGAGGTTCAATTGCAGGGTTGTACTTAGACACTAAGAAAGAGACTTGTAGAAAAAACCTAATTTTGTCTGCTATAAAACAGTGACAAGCTACGCACCCTAAACAAAAAACTGGTTATGGGGACGGGTTAAAGTTGATGCCGTTCGAGAGAGTGTCATGGTGAGAGAAGAGACAGAGACAGAGATAGTCGGCTAAATATATTACTACTTTTCATACCACATGCAATTCGTGTGCAAGAAATATAAAGAGCAAAAGAATTTGAGATGTGTAGAGAATCATAATATAAAGCAAACATGTTATATTGGGTAGTGATCAGCTACTAAATTTTTAAAATTCTAAAAATAATTTCGTGTTGGATGTCATTCACATATAGGGTGTTACACCAAAAGTTGTCATAACAAATAATTTTCAGGTTGTTGGCATTACACGTGGTACATATATAGAAAGAAAGGTGGGTACAATGAGCTGATGACAAGAAAATAGAAGGGATGATCATGAATTATAGGAATGCCACTGTGTATGTACATGTAGGACATGTAAGACGCTCTATCAGAAAACACTGCATGGAAGGCTAATGCATATTTGCCTAGATGTTTTTGGTTGACTAACATTACACTCTTAACCCCGGTGACCACACTGATATTCACATTGATTTCTAACAAAAAACTATCAACAAGAACACGCATGGCGAAAAAGTCAATTGCTGACTGTCAGATTATAAAAATTGATTGATCTTTAGTACTTGAATATATAAGTGCAACAACAGCTTACCAAACTACCAAAGAAGCAGCATTTTGTGTGCTCTTATGTCTTGTCAGGAGTGATTGCTAACTAGTGAATGAACAGAACTACAACCAGGTTTAGTTTCTACCCCTTTCACCTTCATCGCCCCTCGCACCATCTCTACATCCTCCCACCTTTCTGCAGAAGCATACACATTAGACAAGGCTACATAGTCTTCGCTTGCATCATGTATGCGTACACAATTCTCGTGCGGCTGTATCTGGAGAAGGACTTCTGCAACCTTCTCACCCATCACGACGTTCCCGTGAACTCTGCATGCATTTAACAAGCTCCTCCAAAGAACCGCATCACGTTCAACACGCATTCCACTTATAAACTCATATGCCTCTATAAGATGCCCAGCCCGGCCAAGAAGGTCAACAATGCAGCCATAGTGCCGTACGAGAGGCGTGACTCCATATCTCTCCATGCTATAGAACAAACAAAGGCCTTCGTCAACAAGTCCAGCATGGCGGCAAGCAGATAAAAGGCTGGTGAAGGTCACTTCATTCGGTTTTATTCCACAAGCCTTCATATCATCCAAAAGGTCTAAAGCTTGTGTTCCTTCCCCATGAACGGCCAGCCCCATCGCCATAGCCGTCCAAGTCAAAACGTTCTTTTCTTCCATTTTCTTAAAAATATAAGAAGCACTATCAAGACTCCCACATTTCGAATACATGTCAACAAGGCCAGTGCCTATGTACACATCGCTTTCGGGGAGATGAATTGTTTTTTCCATATAACCGTGAACGCAGGTGCCAGTTTCTAAAACACCCAACTGAGAAGCAGCTGAGAGAACACAACTCATGGTAGTATCCGTCGGCTTCACTCCGCAAACATCAACCAACATATTGCGAAACAACATCAACGCTTCGCAGGCACGTTCTTTAATTTTCTCCCCTTGGGAACAGTACCCTTTTATCATGGCATTCCAGGTTGCGCTGCTTCTCTCATGCATTTCCTCAAACACCTTACGTGCAGACAAAACCTCATTGCTACTCGCATAAAAATGTACAGCAGTTGTTTGAACCATCACATTCGAACAAAAACCATGTTTTAGAATTCTAGTATGTATCTGTTTCCCTTCCCAAAGTGCCGAAAGATCAACACATCGAGCACAAGCTCCGAGGGCAAAAATGTACGTGAAATCATCGAAAACCAGGCTCGCCTTGGAAACCCAGTTGGCAAATACAAGAATGGATTGCCTAGGAAGGGAGCACCTGATCAAGACGTTCAAGGGGTACACATCTGGGCTGTTGTGGTGTGTGAGAACTAGTTGGGCATAGTTAGTGGCGTGGGGAGGTGGTAATGCGCAGTACTTTTCGATAAGCTTCCCGAAGAAGGACGGTGAGTTGGAGGCGTTGGTGATGAGCTGGGCGTGGACTTGTTTGATTTGGTTAATGGTGCTTGCTTTGTGTTGCAGCAGGGATGAGCATCTGACTATAGAAATGGGGCGCATGTATATACTGGCACTGGCCTTGTTGCGGATGAAATCAAACAAAGGAGACTGATTTTGATCTTGCTTTTAACGGAAAAGTGTTCCTAGCACCGGTAACGGTCAGACTCGTCTTTCACATTTGTTTTTGAGTCGCAAAATGGTCACTCATGTTTTTTTTTTTTTTTTTTGGAAAAGCAGAAGAATTTATTTAATTAAGCAATAGTTTGAGTGTGGGGTGACTCTCCCACTAACATCAATATATCGGAGAAGTGAAAAAGATCAGTGCAAAATCTCGTAACTGGTAATTCGAAACCCTGATCCACCGTCTGTTTAACCATGAAATCTGCGTAAAAGTTTGTTTTCCGGAACCCATGAGAAACTATGACCTTCCAAGAACGCTTAAGAAGTGCCCTGCAATCCATAACCAAAGTTTCAATTATCGGGGCGGGAGAGTTTTCATTTTGAAGTAAGTCAACCACATAGTTATCATCTATGTCTAGTAAGAAATTCCGACAGTTGAGGATCCAAGCTAGCATGAGGTCGTCACGTACCGCCCACCATTCAAGTAGAATGGCTATTAGTGTACCTTAGTCGGCTTGTACATCCCTAAATCCAATTACCTTTGTGGTCTCTACTAAGGGCAGCAGCGCCGCCAGATTTTCGATCGACTTTAGCACTTCCAACCCACACGAATGGTCTTCCTAGGGTTGATTTTACTATTCAAAGTGAGGAAGAAGGTGTAGTCTCGCGCCTGAGCAGTAGCAGTTTGGATGATCGTGTGGATATTCGAAAAGGTTTCATGTAAGACGACTAATTTGTTATGATGATGCCATATGAGAGTAATGAGGAAAGCGGATATGGTATTCCAAGGGGTTTGGTTGGGGCCAATTGTTTACAACTCTTAAGATTCGCTTTACACCAAGAGTGAAAAAGGAGATTTGAATTTTGGTCATTCGCAGAATCTGGGTTAGCCGTCTCCCAGAAAGTTTTTACAAATGGACAGCTCCTAAGGCAATGGTCCACCGTCTTGGTAAGACCACAGTTGTGAGGGCACAATTTAATGTTAAGCCACGAGAGTTTGTTTCGCACTGGGAGAGCATAATGCCCACATTTCCATAAAAAGCTTTTGATGCGAGGGGGTAACAGTGCCTTCCAAATCTACAACCAATCTCTGTTAGAGTGTATGGTTTCAGAAATCAGACAGTTATAGGCAGATCTCACAGTGCACACTCCTTTATCATGGGGCCATATGAGGTTGTCCGGAGAATCATGAAAAAGGGGAAGAGGGATGTCATTATGCATTTAACAATATAGTCAGGTGTTATTCTTTGAAGGCTATCCAAATCCCACTCCTTGTTGGTGATAACTTCTTTAACATGAAGGTCATCGGCTTGAGCAAAAAGGGGACCTATAAGAAGATGACGGAGCACCCCATCCGGGTGCCAATAATGATTCCAGTAGGAGATGCAATTTAGTCGCTAGACTGTCACGAGCTCTAAGGACCAGCTGGTTCCAAAAGGGAGAGTTGTCTCCTCTTTTTTTAGCGTTCCAGATCATAGCATTAGGATGGTTTTTGTCTCTTAGAGTGAGACCTGATGGGAGTGAGGTTGTTTCCACAATCACCAAACAATATTTAGAAACATAACTTTATTAGTCGTATCAGTCTTACGTGTTTCAAGTCTGCCAGTAGATTGAGGAGTTGTCACTCTATCCCAACTTAAAGCGTGCCATTTTGTTTTTTCCCATTTTCGTGTGGCCTCAAAGGAAGTTTTGACTTAAGGGATCAAGCTTATGGGTCACTGATGTAGGGAGGACATAGGCTTGCATAGTGTAATAGGCATAGGGTTGAGGACCGATTTTACTAGAATCGTCCGGCCTGCTAAGGATAAAGAGTGGGACTTTCAGGCTGCCAACTTGATTCTGGTTTGATCCACCAGGTGAGCAAAAAAATCCCTTTTTATCCAGCCTTCAGTAAGGGGAGCTCCCAAGTAATTGTAAAATTTGTATGTTATTTTAGTTTCAGCAATAGCACTAATATAATGTCGGAGGAGCCGAGACTTGGCAGTGTTTATTTTCAGACCTGCTTGATCACTAAACGCATTAAAGGTGCTAAGATAATTTCTGAAGTTATCTTTGGTAGCCGTCCAAACAAAAGAATATCATCGGCAAATAAAAGATGGGAGATCCATAAACCCGAGCGAACAACTTTAATAGGCTTAATAGTATGGTCCGACTCCTTGAGCAAAAAAAATTCCGAGAGATCATTTAGGCACAAAATAAATAAGTAAGGTGACAGCGGGTCTCCTTAGCAGAGACTGCAAAGAGGCCTAAAGAAATCCGAAGGTTTTCCATGCCAAAGAATCGCATACTGAACAGAAGATACATAGCTCATACCTAACAGGATGAAATCTTTTGGGAAACCTTTCTTAAGCAGAGTAGTGAACAAGAATTTCCAATTCAATCGGTCATAGGCTTTTTCTAAATCCATCTTAGCCATGAAAAGACCCCAATTTCCCTTTTTACGTCTAATATTATGAAGAAGCTCATTTGCAATAATGATGTTATCCGCCACACACCAACCTTTAAGGAAGCTAGTTTGGCTAGGTTAGATAATAGAGCCAATTAAATGACGCAAACGATTAACCAGGATGCGAAAGACTATTTTATAAGTGATGTTGCATAAACTAATAGGCCAGAATTGCGTAACCTTATCCGTACTAGGGCTTTTAGGAATGAGAGAAACGTGGGTTTTATTAAGGTTCTATGAGATTGACTTATTTGCAAAGCAAGATTTTACTAGAGCAAGAAGGTCAGGGCCAAAAAGATCCCAAAACTTTTGGAAAACGCCCGGGTGGAAACTGTTCGACCTTGGGGCCTTATCAAGTCCATGTCAAATAAAGCTTGTTTGATTTCCTCATCAAGAGGGGCTCTACCTAAATCAGTAAAATTGGTATTAACGCTGAAGGATTCGGGGAAGATCCAGTCGCGTTGACTAGGGAGCGTAGGGTCACCCAAGTATAAAAGAGTGAGTTGTTTGTAGAAAGGGTGCCTAATTTCTTGTTCATCAGTTATCCAGCAGTTTTGGTCATTTTTAATGGTGGCCACGTGATTGAATCTACGCCTATTGAGAGTCAATAAGTGGAAGAAATGCGTATTACGGTCCCCTTCGCAATTCCATTGAATCTTGGCCTTAAGTCTCCAATACTCATGCTCCCGGTGCAAAATAGAGTTATACTGGTCTTGGAGCTCAAATTCTAAGTTACTAAGGAAAGTCGAGGAACGATTTGCAAGACTCCTTTGAATACCAGTTAGTCCAAAATTTTTTGTTTAGTTTTTTTCTTAAATATGTATCCAAAAACAGTTTTCTTCCAGTTCATGAGGTGGTACGTTAAATCCTCAGGTTTAGAGTAGAAAGTTAATTGATCATTTTGATAGTTTGACCAAAATTTGGCAATCGTGATCCTAAGGTTTGGGTGATAAAACCAAGCCGTTTTAAATCGGAACGAGAAATTCCCATTCCCCGAGACGTAGAAGTTTTTTGTTCTGAGACAAAGAGGGTGATGATCGGAATGGGTACGTTGAAGGTGAAAAATTTGCAGCCAAGACTCTGTGGCCATGGCCTTATCCAATCTTTCAAAAATAAGGTCATGTCCATGAATATGACGGTTATTCCAGGTAAATGGTTGGCCTTTAAACCCTCTAAGAGTTGGATTTTAACCACAAGATTTAAGAAAGGACACACTCTATTCAAGTTAAAACTTCTGCCACCTTTCTTTTCATCCTGATTTGTGATTTCATCTAAGTCACCCAAAATAAGCCAAGGCAAGTTTTGAGATTTCTAAATATGCAGCATATCATCCTATAAAGTATTTCTAATAGTTCTAACAAGGGAGGTATAGATAACCAATGAAAACTAAAGTGGTAAGGGACTTGCCTGGACCATATCGTGGAGGGCATGTGGTGATTCATGCACTACATCAATCTGGATTTTGTTTGAGTGCCAGACCAGCCAGGTTCCTCCTTGAAATTCATTTTCATCCACCATGTGGTTTCGGTCGAAACTTAGAGAGCTAGCAATCCGTTCTGCGGAGACAGTAATAACTTTAGTTTCGAGAAGTATCAGGGCTTCAGGATTGTGACGTTCAATAATATCACAAACATTGAGGTTGAAACGGAAATTACCCGTTCCGTTGCAATTCCAAACTATAATATTCATGATAAGAGGTTTTGGGTTCATAGAGTTTTTCCTTCTGATGTGGTGGGTGGTTGCATTCTATCCATCCTGGCCAGATAAATACTTCCCCTGGTTGAGCTCGGATCTTCTATGCGTTGAGGAGATAGCTCGGCTGGCCCTCCTTGAGCTCGTCGGAGTACATGGTGGTAACGGCGATATGGAGTGTTAGGTGGGAGAAAAGGATGTTGGTTAAGGATTTTTTATTGGAGTTTAGACTTTGATCGAGGTCTACGAGGGCCAAGTATTTGTTTGTCATGATTGGGCACGATAACCTTTGTCAGATGTTGTGTGTTTGACATGCCGGGATTTTGTTGTAGTGAATACTAATTGAAGCCAGACATGCGGTGGAACATGTGTTGGTTCTGTGCTCTGGTCGCTGCTCTTCCTAGGGAGAACTGTGGTGGCAATGGTGGGTTCATTATGGTTAACACAATTTGTGGTTGGTGGGACGTCATATTCCTCATGGTCTCTGTTAGAGGGAGAGTGTGGTTCAGGTTCTATGGCGGTGGTGGAAGATTGTTTTATGTTTGACCAATGGATGTTTGAGGCGGGTTCAGGTTAAGGTTCCTGGGTGTTTGGGTTTAAGGTGGACGAAGGGGGGGGGGGGGGCAGTTGGTGTCATGTGGTTTACAAAGGGTGTACGGGGAGTTTCCCTCAGGTTTAGTAGGTAAGGATGTTGTCATAGAGTTGGTGTCATAGGATGAATATGAATGGATAGAAAGGCGATCATCATATTCATTTATGGGATCCGATAGTGGGTGATAATTGGCATGAGTGGGTTCGTCAGTAGCCTTAATGTCTTGGTTGGGGACAGGTTGGAGTGTCCAGCTTTGGGGGGGGGGGGGGGTTTGTGATGTTTCCTCTCGGATCTCCACCGAATTGTATGAGTCGGAGCGTGGAGGTAGGCCTCCGTTTTGTGGGAGCTAATGTGGTTCCATGAGTGCTACTTTGGTTTTCAATTTTATCTGGAGGATAATTGTGAGCATTTAAGGCTCCTGGCATATATATATATATATGTATATATGGGGACCGATCCCTGTCTACCGGTGGGAAAAATTTTATTTTTCCCACCGAACCGCAATTTAGAACAACGGTTGGGAGATTTGCCTGCCGTCGCATTAATGACAGGGAAAAGGACGAAATTTTGGCAAAAATATAGGTGAGATTTTCACACATTTTCACCAACCGCATTTCATTTATGCGGAGGGCATTAATGCCCAACCGCATAAATGAATTGCGGACCGAATAAATGCATGGCCCCCAACCGCATTTCCTTTATGCAGGCCGCATGAAGGCTGCAACCGCATAAAGGAAAGGCAGCCGTAGCCTTCAAATGGCCCCCCCTCCCACGTGGCATCATCCCATCCGGTGATGCTCTGCCACGTGGCACATCCCCCCCGGTGAGCCCACAACCGTGTCCTTCCCCTCATTTTGGTGAAGGCACGTGCTGTCCTTCCCTGTCCTTCCCTCCCCATGACCCTCTTTCCCCTCTTTTCTTTTTTTGCAGAGATCTGCCAAAGACTATTCTTGGCGCTCACGGGTTTTATTTTTTCTGTCTTCTGTCTTCTTTCTTCTCACTTTTCTCCCTTTATAATCCCCTCCCCCCAACCCTTCTTACGCACTCTATCCGAAAGATACCAACAATACTCTCCACCACAATACTCTCCACAGCTCAATACTCTCCACAACTATTTTTCGCCAAAAAATTTTACGCTAGAAGATCGGAGGAATTTTCTTGAAATATATATCAAGTCACAACAAGTAAGTATTTTGAATTTCCTTATAATTCAATGTTAGGTTTATCTAAATCAGCGTATTACATTTATAGATTCCAAAATAGCGATTTTTTAGGGCGCCAAATATAGACAGTTTTTCACGCATTTATAAAAAATAGCTAGAGCTCGATTTTGCCAAAGTGCAAAAAAGAGACCCTAGTTATGTTTAAAGGATCTGTATCAGGTAAAAATTTCAGATTTTTCCAAAGATTGTAACACTATGTGTGTTTAATGCGAATATGAAACGTAATTATCGCTAAAAGCGAAAACTTAACTAGACAGATTTTTCACGAATTTATAACAAATAGCTAGCGCTAGATTTTGCCAAAGTGCAAAAACGAGACCCTAGTTAGTTTTAAAGGATCTGTATCAGGTAAAAATTTCAGATTTTTCCAAAGACTGGAACACTATGTGTGTTTAATGCGAATACGAAACGTAATTATCGCTAAAAGCGAAAACTTAACTAGACAAATGTTTCACGAATTTATAAAAAATATCTAGCGCTAGATTTTGCCAAAGTGCAAAAAAGAGACCCTAGTTATTTTTAAAGGATCTGTATCAGGTAAAAATTTCAGATTTTTCCAAAGACTGGAAAGGGGTTAACTGATACGGGGAACCTTGTAAGTCTGCAGTGTATTTTAAAATACCAAGCTAGCGCGACTTCACGCGAAAATTTTACGAGAAGCCTAGGATGTTGGGAAGTTCCATTCCCCAGGAATTCGGGCCATTCCGAAGCCGTTACCTATTTTTTTGGCCGAACGGCCCTTTAAGCGCCCGATCCGGACACCGGTTCGGGATTTTTGGGCGAAACCTCCGTAAAATACTTTTTAGCTCAAGAATGAATTCAGGAAGCGTAAAATAGTATTTCGAAGCACTTTTGCGATTTTCCGATGCCAGGGGGGCATTTCGGTAATTCGCCGCCCCGAGAGGGGTATTTCGGTAATTTTACAGTGTTAAGTTTTTCGACGGACTTGTTAGTCCAGAAATGTAAGCGAAGCACCAAGAAGGTTGTTTTGAAGCTGATTTGGGGCGTTGGGGTGATAATTAACCCCCGGGGGCATTTCGGTAATTTGCCGCCCACCGGGGGTATTTTCTTAACTGAACGTTGTAACACAACTGGAGGAAATAATTGTCAACACTATGTGTGTTCCTAGGGTGTAACACTATGTGTGTTCCTAGGGTGTAACACTATGTGTGTTAATGTGAATACGAAACGTAATTGTCGCTAAAGGCGAAAACTTAACTAGACAGATTTTTTTTCACGAATTTATAAAAAATAGCTAGCGCAAGATTTTGCCAAAGTACAAAACAAAGACCCTAGTTATTTTTAAAGGATTTGTATCAGGTAAAAATTTCAGATTTTTCCAAAGACTGTAACACTATGTGTGTTTAATGCGAATACGAAACGTAATTGTCGCTAAAGGCGAAAACTTAACTAGACGGTTTTTCACGCATTTATAAAAAATAGCTAGCGCTAAATTTTGCCAAAGTGCAAAAAAAAGACCCTAGTTATTTTTAAAGGATATGTATCAGGTAAAAAGTTCAGATTTTTTCAAAGACTGAAACACTATGTGAACTGATACGGGGAACCTTGTAAGTCCATTCCCCAGGAATTCGGGCCATTCCGAAGCCGTTACCTATTTTTTTGGCCAAACGGCCCTTTAAGCGCCCGATCCGGACAACGGTTCGGGATTCTTGGGCGAAACCTCCGTAAAATACTTTTTAGCTCAAGAATGAATTCAGGAAGCGTAAAATAGCATTTCGAAGCACTTTTGCGATTTTCCAATGCCAGGGGGCATTTTGGTAATTCGCCGCCCCGAGAGGGGTATTTCGGTAATTTTACAGTGTTAAGTTTTTCGACGGACTTGTTAGTCCAGAAATGTAATTACAAAACCTGAAATGTTGTTTTGGATCTAATGTGGCGCGTGGGGGTGATAATTAACCCCCGGGGGCATTTCGGTAATTTGCCGCCCACCGGGGGTATTTTCGTAACTGAACGTTGTAAAATTTTCTGACTAACTTTTAGTTCGGTTTCAGGGTGTAAGACACCCGGAATGTTATTTTTTCCAGTTGTTCTGAGATGTTCTTAAGGGGCAATGTCTGTCAGGGGGTATTTTGCATAAGTTGGGGGTATTTTGGTAACTTTCCCCCTTCAAATATATTGACGAAATATCTGGTATATAATTGACGTAATACATTTAAAAAGTGGTTTTAAAGCGGTTTTTTGGTGTTGGTGGTGTAGCGGGCATCGGGAGGTATATTGGTAAATTGCCACGTTGGCTCTAAAATTTAGGGAAGTAAAGTAATTAAGCGTTCGGAGTGGTGGGAAGTGAGGAATTGTTTTAATACATTGAAATAATGAAATAATGACTATTGCTAACGCGTTGGTAAGCTAGGTTTAACATCCAGTTATATTTTTGGAATGCAAATATTATGGACGCTAAGTTGGTTTACGATTATATTTTGTTCTTACAGATATGTATTTCCACCCCAGACCTCATGATAAACCAATCCTATACGATGACGATGACCACGTCGCGAGGTACGTATTTGACGGTGTCGACAGGGGTGTTTTGGAAACAATTCAAAGCACACGTCACCTCGAAGAGTGGATACTGAACGAGGAACAAATACAACTACTACACCGTCAAAATTTAGCTATGTTCACCGCCCCCGGGTTTTTGTCTCGACACGACGATTGCCTTATATCCGCTCTAGTTGAACGATGGAGGAGCGAGACGAACTCATTTCACTTCCGGTTTGGTGAAATGACAATTACATTAGAGGACGTCGGATTTATACTTGGAATCCCATGTCACGGTAAACCCATTACTTGGAGCAAACCGTCTGCATCCATAAAGAATATGGCTAGGCAGTATTTTCCGGAAATTCCGAAGGAAGCTCTCACAACAAACGGCATCAAACTTAAATGGCTGAGAGAGCAGTACGGCGAGCTACCGGATGAATACACTCGTCATGATTTCGTGACGTATACGAAGGCATTCCTTCTATATATTATTGGAGCTATATTACTTCCGACGCATTCAAAAAACACGGTGCATCCGAAGTATATGGTGTTCTTGGAGGATGTTGAGGAGGTATACTCGTATTCGTGGGGTTCAGCTGTTCTTGCGCACCTATATCGAGCACTGCATAAGGCTACGAGAATAGGTGCCAAGTCTATTGCCGCCTGCATGACTCTATTACAGGTATGAGCATTTATATTCTAGTTTTGACGTGTCAATATATTCGTGATTAATTACTAATTCCATATAATGTTTGCGTTCATAGGTTTGGTCTTACGAGAGGCTACTAACGGGTCGTCCACAGCCCGTAGCTGATTCCGATGAGACGTGGCCTAGGGTGTGGGCCTGGGGGCCCGAGACTAACCGGAAGAGACGGGTAAATCCTCACAACCATCTACAGTTCTATCGGGGGGAACTAGATATGCTGGATGCACCCCAGGTGACGTGGCAGCCATACGGTCCGGTGATGCATCGTTTAGATGAGTATTTTTGGCAACTTCCGGTATCGTACGTGCTGGCAGGTTTGGTTCGGGTGCCGCTAATTCACTTCGAAGTATGTGAGTTTCAGATGCCCGATCGAGCTATGAGGCAAGCTGGCTGTCTACAAGGGATACCAAAACCCCCTGTAGACATGCGGCCATATAGGAGTCGTCAGCTTCCGAAATTCGAGGTGCTTGATGCCTTGCATTTGTTGAGTGATGAGGTTGAACAGTGGAATACTTGGCAAGAAACGTACGGTAGCCTTGTATCGCTCAAGGACGACGTCACCAGTATCGAGGACTATCTTAAATGGTTTCTCAACGTGACGCGCACGAGGGTGAATCGCCCTTCCCAGGTGAGGCTGTCATCGTATGCGCCACGTGAGGTCTATGACCAGTTCTTGGCATTGAGCATTGTAAGTCATGCTACTGTTGTTTCAATTTTTATTTGCGCACCTTATCGACCATGCCTGAAATGATGACGGTGATTTTTCGATGCATGTTTTTTAGGTTGACCAGGGCACTGCGGTGTTCAAGCAGCTTGAGCAGTTTGACTGGTACGTTGCGCATGCTCCTGACAGTCTGAAGAACTCCATTGAGAGGTACAAGACTGATCTTCATAAATTTGATGTTGCGTACCGGGGTTATCGAGAAGAGCCGTCTAGTCGCTTGCCACCTGACGCGTACGACTCTCAACCCCAGAGTCAGGTGTGGGAGTCGTCTAGTCGCTTGCCTCCTGACGCATACGACTCTCAACCCCAGAGTCAGGTGTGGGAGCCGTCTAGTCGCTTGCCTACTTACGCGTACGTCTCTCAGCGCCAGAGTCAAGTAGGATTCCAGGCGTCGCGCCCAAGCATCCGGTCGGATAAAGGACAACCGACGAAGCCATTGAGTCCGGCGAAACAGGAGTTTATCGACCGGCACTACTTCGGGCATGAGCCGGTCGATTCAACTGACTTTCCTGTTGCGGGATTCATAGGTCACGAGGATATGAGACTGTTGGCGCCGGACACAGATATTTCGAACTGGGTCATGGACGCTTACATAGATCTGCTCCGTGTTAGAGAGCTACGTAATAACCCCTCCCAAACTCTGAAGCTCAACATGTACCCCTCTTTTCTAGTCCCCCTCTTGGTGAATTGCATGAATGACTTCACAGCATGGAGGAGGATGCGAGGGAAAGGCAGGGGTGAATGGCAACCGTCTGCAAACGTGCTTGCCTTATTGAACTCGGACGATCAATGTCACGCAGCTGAGGCTAACCTAATCATGATACCGTGTCTTCACGGGTGCCACTTCTTCCTATTAGTTCTCCATCCTATGAACAAAACGGTCCACATATACGATAGCCTAATGGAAGATGGACCTGGTGGGCAGCTAGCGGATAAGTACTCCACGTACATCAATGCGGTGGTTAGTTTATATTTCTAGAGCTTCGGTCATAGTCTATTCTTCTTGTTAAGTAGGCTTGATAACTTTTTTTACTGTTGGATGCAGACTACTATCATTCCACTAGTGTGCCGACATGTTAGGGGGGAAGCCATCACGAGCTCAACAATGATAGAGCCTTGGACGGTCGTGATGATTCAAAACCGACCAAAGCAATATAACAGTCATGATTGCGGGATTTACGTCATCAAGTACATGGACTACATAGCTCGCTCGGATGTGCTCGAATATACGTCGTGGTCTCGAAGGGATGCATTGACGTTTAGATATCGGATAGCCTGGGAGCTGAAAAAGGGTGTAGCTAGACGCCTTCCTTACCATTCCCTTGAGATGTAGTTGACGTTCGTATGGATTATTATTAGTATTGTTGGATTTTTTATATTAAGCTTTCAAATTGAATTAGCCTTATTATTACTTTAGAATGAATTTAGACAATGGGCTAACTAGCGTGCCTAAGGTGTAATTTTTTAGATTGCCTAGAGTGGGCTAACTAGCGTGCATGAGGTGCAATGAGCGAGAAAAAAGTGACAAAAAATTGGGCCTTAAAGTGTGCGCGAATAGGGGCGTCGTAGGAAAACCCAAAAAATAATTTGTCTCGTTTTTCGCCGAAAGTCATAGAATTGGGCTAACTAGCGTGCATGAGGTGCAATGAGCGAAAAAAAAGTGACAAAAAAAATTTCAACTTTTTTCGAATGCTAAGAATTGGGCCTTAAAGTGTGCGCGAATAGGGGCGTCGTAGGAAAACCCAAAAAATAATTTGTCTCGTTTTTCGCCGAAAGTCATAGAATTGGGCTAACTAGCGTGCATGAGGTGCAATGAGCGAAAAAAAAGTGACCAAAAAAATTTCAACTTTTTGCGCAAACTAAGAATTAGGTGCTAAAGTGTGTCCGAATACACCCTTCCAGATATATCAATAATTCACAACACAAATCACAAATTAAAGATTTGACAAACCAAATCACAAATATATACATTATAAAAGTTTAATTTATACAACCGAAACATTAATCCTAACACTCTTCCTCATCATCGTCCTCCTCGACCGTAACGCCAGGTTCGATACCTAGCACTTTATAATGATTTCTCTTGTCATGATCAGTCATCTTATTACACAACGCACACTTTCGCAATTTTTTTTGACCCGTTGCTTCTTCAATCGGATTCTTCATACGTATTGCTCGTTTTTGCCCTTTTGTTTGAGAAATAATTGGATAAAAAATGCCGTCCTCCTCACCTAGCAGGCTAGTGCTGTCAATGACAGGCTGTGAAGCTCGATTGAATCGACCGGCTGGAGTCGTCCGAGGCTCCCGTGTTTCTGGTAATGCCATCCTAAACTGTGCATGCTTAGCCCTATCTCGTGCGGCTGCTTCAACTTGATACTGGTACCCATCAAATGTTGACGCTGCATCCATTGATAAACCGTGCATGATGTTACAAAGGTGATTATATCGCAGCGTCTCAGATTGCTCGAAATCGACTGAAACATTGGGCACGTAAGGAATGTGACCGTGGACTCTATTGGCTTCCTTTGTCCACCGATCCAAGATATACACTGGAGGGATTTCATGAGCATTCTTGGCGCTAAAATACCTCAAAGCGTGTCGACAGAGTATACCTTTATGCTCAAACAGTTGACAGTTGCAATTAACTAACCCGGTGTCCATACAAACGGCTACGGTAAAATGTCTTCTGTTCCTCGGAGCCGACGAAGAGCACGGATTCGCGAAATTCGTCACATTTGTCAAAGCATAAACCTTGACCTCCCTGGTGGAATACTCGTGTAACTTTGTCATGCCGTATTGATTCGACTTTAGTAGTTCCTCTTGAAACAGTCTAAACATTTTCTTGGTATAGACTTGAGCCGCATGAGCCTCCAAAGGTGAAAAAAGTACTATTTGTCTTTCTTTGTAAACCGTAGCCGCGTCGGCTTCTCTCTCAAGGAAAAATTGCCTGTCAAGGGCTTTCTGCATCTCTAGTACGAACTCTGTTATACTAGAAGCATGGCCTACGTACCCATCAAAGAATGAATTCATACCTTCGCTTCTCGAGGTCGTAGTCATTCCGGCTGCAAAAAACTTCTTGGTGTAGGCACCGACCCACTGTGTCTTGATCTCATACAACGATTGTAACCATTCATGATTGTGCAAAGAGTAGTCGTACATTAACGTGGCCCACCTCTCCTCGAACACGTCTACCGTCAACGATTTCTTCACACATGTATTAAAGTCAGTCTTGAATGTCGGATGGTGGGCATATACATTGTGAAGCCGTTCGGGATATTTGTTGCTTATGTGCCATGTGCACAGGCCATGGTGAGTATCTGGCAGGACCCTAGCGATTGCATTTTTCATTGCCAGATCTTGGTCGGTTATGATGGTCTTTGGAGGAATATGATACATTGCTTTAAGCCACGTTTCAAATAACCACGTAAATGACTCCTCTGTCTCATCCCTAAGCAGGGCAAAGCCAAACAATATTGACTGATAGTGGTGGTTCACCCCGGTGAACGGAGCAAAAGGCATAGAGTACTTATTTGTGCGGTATGTGGTGTCAAACGTCACAACATCCCCAAAATTTTGGTAAGCAGCTCTAGAACGGGCATCCGCCCAAAATATAGTACTAATGTGGTTCTCATCATCCAGTCGGAGACTATAGAAAAAGCCAGAATTGTCACTCTGAAGGCTCCTGAAGAGATCAAGTGTAGCTTGAGAATCACTCTTACCGAAAGACTCTCTCCTCTGAGCACGAAGTTGATTTCGAAGGTCTACGTCGTTGAAACTCAACTTGTCAATCCCCCCAGCCTGGCTTGAGAAAACCCCCATCATTCTAGAAGGTGGAATTTTAGCCTCGGCCATTGTAAATATCAGTTCCCTGTGTGCCGTGCTTATTTGTCGGTGCTGATGAATTTGACCAATCTTACTAGGGGTCATCAACTGATGGTTATGGCTCAACTCCACTCCCGTCACAACCCAATGGTTTTCATTTTTTCGGTGTACTGCATACACATGGGCCTTGCAGCCGGTACCCGGAAATGTGTCTCGTCTTCTTTGTCTTGATGGCCCTTCGTCACTGATCTGAACAACCGGGGGTACGTACGGGCCTCCTCTATGACACTCAAATAGTCTTGCACCAATTTCATCTGTATTGGCCCGTTTTCTAGTCGTCTTAATTCTAATACCGAACCCTATCGTTTTGGAATATGCTCTATAGTATGCTTCAACTTCGTCCAGTATTTGAAAAACTTGACCCAAGTAAGGTGGATCAGAACCTTCACAAAAATTATTTCCTCCAGTTGCATCCATATTTATACTGAAATCTAAAACATAAAAATTATATCATTTTCTACAAGTCATAGAATTAAATAAAAGACGAATAAATTTATTTAAAAGTCATTAGGAATATTTTTACAACGTTCAGTTACGAAAATACCCCCGGTGGGCGGCAAATTACCGAAATGCCCCCGGGGGTTAATTATCACCCCCACGCGCGCCACATCAGATCCAAAACAACATTTCAGGTTTTGTAATTACATTTCTGGACTAACAAGTCCGTCGAAAAACTTAACACTGTAAAATTACCGAAATACCCCACTCGGGGCGGCGAATTACCGAAATGCCCCCCTGGCATCGAAAAATCGCAAAAGTGCTTCGAAATGCCTTTTTTTCGCTTCCTGAATTCATTCTTGAGCTAAAAAGTATTTTACGGAGGTTTCGCCCAAAAATCCCGAACCGGTGTCCGGATCGGGCGCTTAAGGGGCCGTTCGGCCAAAAAAATAGGTAACGGCTTCGGAATGGCCCGAATTCCTGGGGAATGGAACTTCCCAACATCCTAGGGTTCTCGTAAAATTTTCGCGCGAAGTCACGCTAGCTTGGTATTTTAAAATACACTACAGACTTACAAGGTTCCCCGTATCAGTTCACATAGTGTTCCAGTCTTTGGAAAAATCTGAAATTTTTACCTGATACAGATCCTTTAAAAATAACTAGGGTCTCTTTTTTGTACTTTGGCAAAATCTAGCGCTAGATATTTTTTATAAATGCGTGAAAAACCGTCTAGTTAAGTTTTCGCCTTTAGCGACAATTACGTTTCGTATTAGCATTAAACACACATAGTGTTACAGTCTTTGGAAAAATCTGAAATTTTTACCTGATACAGATCCTTTAAAAATAACTAGGGTCTCTGTTTTGCACTTTGGTAAAATCTTGCGCTAGCTATTTTTTATAAATTCGTGAAAAACAATCTGTCTAGTTAAGTTTTCGCCTTTAGCGACAATTATGTTTCGTATTCACATTAAACACACATAGTGTTACACCCTAGGAACACACATAGTGTTACACCTTAGGAACACACATAGTGTTACACCCTAGGAACACACATAGTGTTGACAATTATTTCCTCCAGTTGTGTTACAACGTTCAGTTACGAAAATACCCCCGGTGGGCGGCAAATTACCGAAATGCCCCCGGGGGTTAATTATCACCCCAACGCCCCAAATCAGCTTCAAAACAACCTTCTTGGTGCTTCGCTTACATTTCTGGACTAACAAGTCCGTCGAAAAACTTAACACTGTAAAATTACCGAAATACCCCTCTCGGGGCGGCGAATTACCGAAATGCCCCCTGGCATCGGAAAATCGCAAAAGTGCTTCAAAATGCTATTTTACGCTTCCTGAATTCATTCTTAAGCTAAAAAGTATTTTACAGAGGTTTCTCCCAAAAATCCCGAACCGGTGTCCGAATCGGGCGCTTAAAGGGCCGTTCGGCCAAAAAAATAGGTAACGGCTTCGGAATGGCCCGAATTCCTGGGGAATGGAACTTCCCAACATCCTAGGCTTCTCGTAAAATTTTCGCGCGAAGTCGCGCTAGCTTGGTATTTTAAAATACACTGCAGACTTACAAGGTTCCCCGTATCAGTTAACCCATTTCCAGTCTTTGGAAAAATCTGAAATTTTTACCTGATAGAGATCCTTTAAAAATAACTAGGGTCTCTTTTTTGCACTTTGGCAAAATCTAGCGCTAGCTATTTGTTATAAATTTGTGAAAAATCTGTCTAGTTAAGTTTTCGCTTTTAGCGATAATTACGTTTCGTATTCGCATTAAACACACATAGTGTTCCAGTCTTTGGAAAAATCTGAAATTTTTACCTGATACAGATCCTTTAAAACTAACTAGGGTCTCTTTTTTGCACTTTGGCAAAATCTAGCGCTAGCTATTTGTTATAAATTCGTGAAAAATCTGTCTAGTTAAGTTTTCGCTTTTAGCGATAATTACGTTTCGTATTCGCATTAAACACACATAGTGTTACAGTCTTTGGAAAAATCTGAAATTTTTTCCTGATACAGATCCTTTAAAATAACTAGGGTCTCTTTTTTGCACTTTGGCAAAATCGAGCTCTAGCTATTTTTTATAAATGCGTGAAAAACTGTCTATATTTGGCGCCTTAAAAAATCGCTATTTTGGAATCTATAAATGTAATACGCTGATTTAGATAAACCTAACATTGAATTATAAGGAAATTCAAAATACTTACTTGTTGTGACTTGATATATATTTCAAGAAAATTCCTCCGATCTTCTAGCGGTTATCCACCGATCTTCTAGCGTAAAATTTTTTGGCGAAAAAAAGTTGTGGAGAGTATTGAGCTGTGGAGAGTATTGTGGTGGAGAGTATTGTTGGTATCTTTCAGATAGAGTGCGTAAGAAGGGTTGGGGGAGGGGATTATAAAGGGAGAAAAGTGAGAAGAAAGAAGACAGATGACAGAAAAAATAAAACCCGTGAGCGCCAAGAATAGTCTTTGGCAGATCTCTGCAAAAAAAGAAAAGAGGGGAAAGAGGGTCACGGGGAGGGAAGGACAGGGAAGGACGGCACGTGCCTTCACCAAAATGAGGGGAAGGACACGGGGGGGGGCACACCAGGGGGGGATGCGCCACGTGGCAGAGCATCACCGGATGGGATGATGCCACGTGGGAGGGGAGGGGGGGCATTTGAAGGCTACGGCTGCCTTTCCTTTATGCGGTTGCAGCCTTCATGCGACCTGCATAAAGGAAATGCGGTTGGGGGCCATGCATTTATTCGATCCGCAATTCATTTATGCGGTTGGGCATTAATTCCCTTCGCATAAATGAAATGCGGTTGGTGAAAATGTGTGAAAATTTCACACATTTTCTCATGATATTTTTGCCAAAATTTCGTCCTTTTCCCTGTCATTAATGTGTCATTAATGCGATGGCAGGCAAATCTCCCAACCGCTGTTCTAAATTGCGGTTCGGTGGGAAAAATAAAAATTTTCTCACTGGTAGACAGCGATCGGTCCCCTATATATATATATATATATATATATATATATATATATATATATATGTCTAGTTTGGGTTCTCATGATTGTAGGATTTTTTAGCAGGAGTGAATTAGGGGAATGACAAACTGTTGAGTGTAGAATAGGGATTTTGGGGGGTGGGATGGTCAAGGACGCAGGAGATTTCCAGAGTGTATCTATTACTTCGTTTGGAGAGAGTGTTTGATTGTGTTTCGTTATTGGTTTAATGAGGCGGTTAGCTATGTGGGGCAACACAGACATGTCAGGGGTCATGTGTGAAGATTTAGAAGAAAAAAAAGACTTGGAATGAGCTTTTTAGACTGAGGAATTATGTGATGGGGGATTTTGTTTTAGGTCCATGCGGGATACGGAGGCTGTGTCAAAAACAAAAGTGTGCTCGCTTATATCAGAGTTATCATGGGGGGTGTTAGAATATTCATTTACAGAAGCGGTGACTGGGGCCCATGGAGTGACTCTCAGGGCTTGGTCGTCGTTTTCGTCGAAGTAAGGCCCCACAGGTTGTTTTCCATCAATGCTCCGTCAGAGTGAAGCAGATCCTGTGGCGAATATTGGAGGGTCGAATTTGGTGGATTGATCCACGGGGTGGCGGTCTATGGCTTGCTCGGCGGACTTGTTTCCGGCTTGGGCAGTGTTACCGTCAGAGTGAGGCCCATCCGGTAGTTTTTTGTTAGTGCGAAGCAAATCCTATGGTGATTTTTGGTGGTCCTAGTTTTGCTGAGTGGTCCACGATGCGGTCTGTGGGTTGCTCGACGGGTTGAATTCCGGCAATGATCCGGTGGTCCTACCTCAATCCGATTGAACCTGTACCAGTAGTTCGAGTTGTGACTGTAGATCTTCCATGGTGTGAGGCCTCATATACTGGCATCTTCTTTCTTGCGTGAAGAGTTTGGCTATTTCCAGTGCCAGGGTGTCGGTGTCCAGAGGAATTTGAGGGGGCGACTTGCCTTCGCCACCGGCTTACCACTGTCCACAATCCTTCACAGATGTGCTTCTCTTTTTGTGACTGTCTTGTGTTGTTCTGAGTTTGTCCATTACTAGTTGAGCTGATGTATTGTGCAATTGATTGCGGATTTGATTGGTTGTGTTGTTCAATCATAGGAGATTAGAGCTTCGTGATTGGGTTTTGCTTTGTTGTGCATTAACCTGTGAAGTCGCCCAGTTGTTCGCAGTGAAGGCAAAGAAGAGGGATGTTCTCATATTGAATTTTCTGGATGTATTTTCCAATCTGAATTTGTTTGACAAGGTTTTTCCAGTGTCGATTTGGATACATAATTTTATGAACCGCCCGTATGTGAGAGACGGCATGATCGAATCAATGCGTCAGGGGATTCCGATTTGTTTTTCGACCATGGTTAGAATTTCTTTGTCGAAATATTCCAAAGGTAATGAATTGACTAAGCCAAACAGCCATCAACGGGATGGTTGTATTGTTTGGGTCAAAATTTGGTGTCCAAACTTGGACAAAGAGGTAGTTTGTGCCGATGAACCAAGGTCCATGTTCCAAAGCTTTCCTGTAGTCCTCATTCGCTAAAAAATTGATGGTAAAGAATCCATGGCTGAGGTCAACAATTTGCATTGTTCCCTTCGATCGCCAAATCCCTAAGAGACGGAGTAATCCGATTCACTGTGAAACCTGCGTCAATTGCTTTAATGATTAGTGCCTTCTTCCACGGTTTTCGGATGCGCATTTTGAGCTCTGGAGAGAGTTGGATACTGGGGAATTCAACATTTTGTTCTTCACTTAAGGGTGTTTCCTTTTCATCTTTGCTTAGGAATTCATCCTCCGTCTCCATATCCTCAGCATGTTCATTTGAACCATGGAGTAGAGTGTCCTTAAACGAGGTGATATGAGATATGGCTCTGCTTGGATGAAGAGCATGGTGATTGTACCGCGCTTGTTGGTAACAGATAAGGGATGGAGGGGTTCCCCTGTATGGAGAGCCATTTCTGCACAAGTAACAACACTTCTGTCACTTTGTCTGTTATGTACATGACATATCCGTCGCCACAACATGAGAAAAATTCATAAATGGCCTTAACTTTTCTAGTTTTTTAGGTTACTTTTGGCAATCTTCATATAAAGAATAAAAGATAAAGCTAATCTTTTCTCTCACTTCCTCTCCTCTTTTATCTCTCCTCGTCTGTCATCTTCCCACCCCTTCCCCACCCCACCAGCATTGATCTTTGCGACCACCACAATCGATATCTTCCTTCATTGTCAACCGACACCAGCACTTTAAGCAGACACTATCGTCACCACCTTTGACAGTCACCACCAGCGATGGCTACCTACCATCGCCGCTGGTAGTGATCGCCGGCCACCACCACTCAACTTTTTTTTAAAATAGAAAAATTCTTGCTTTGCTTTGATCATTGAAACCGAGATATATTCAGTCAACCCAACCCAATTTATTCATTTTTTGGGGTTAAAGCTTGTTAGATTTAAAAGCACAACTTTTTTACCATTCCAAGTTGCACTTCAGAAATAACACCTTGAAAGGAATTAAAACTTTAAAGTAACATTTTGAGAAAAAAAAGTATAAGTTGAAAAAAAGGTGGCCGAGATGTTTAATGAGACACATGCATAAATTTTAGCAGATACTCTCTCTGTCCCACACAATTTGATTAAATATTTTTTTTTACACAGATTAAGGATTTAAGTGATTATTCTTTAGAGCGAGAAGAGGAAGAAAGTGGGCCAAAAGAAAAAAAAAGGTTAATGGAGTATTAAATGTGGAGAGAAATTAATAAAAAAGTGTAAGAAAATGGGCCACGAGAAAGAAATTGAGTTGATCGAGATTAAATGCGGAGAGAGAAAATGAATTAAAAAATGTAAAAAAAAATAAGTATGTAAAAGTACCTACATAATCTTTCTTAATTTAGAAATTAGCAATTTTTGTGAACGGTCCAAAAAGAAAAGTTGATCAAATTATGTGGGACGGAGAGAATACATAAGGGCCAAAAAAGACTTAATATAATGATGATAGATATGATGTGATGCAAAAGATTTAGACGGGTGGATATAAATTCCTTCACCTTTATTATCTACCCAAAGTTAGGGCAAATTACAAAAAACTCTTCTGAAATTTTTCTTAATTACACTCAGCTCCTACTAACTTTGGTAATTACACTAAGCTCCATGTGATTTGTAATACGTTTACACAAAAAAGCGTCCGTAAATAAAAATTAGGTCACCACGTAACCTTTTGTGGTCTACCGAAATTTCCCTTAAGCTGTCTTTCTCTTTTTCATCAAACCACCACCGCCGATGCAGCAAACCACCACCAAACACCATCTGCACCCCCCAAACATCACTGCCTCTCTCTCTCTCTCTCTCTCACACACACACACCAACCGCCATCATACCCGTAACTCAAGCCCAAATCCACCAGTAACCACCAACTCAAGCATAAAACCCATCACTGGATTACACCCAAATCACTGAATCAAAGAAAAATGGCAAAACAAGAGAATCAGCTACTGAATAAACAAAGAAGCAAAACCAGAAGGGTTTGGCTCGCAGCGGTACCGAAACATCATCGATCAAGAAGCACAGGATCGAGCTTCGCGGTGGTGGCGGCGGTGGGTTCGTTTTCACCGGTGTAGATCTGGCAGTCTAGATCAAGAAGCACAAGACCCATTCGTTGCCATGTAGATCATGTGGCGGTGGATTGTGCGATTGCGATTGGTGGCGGTTGGGCATCTGGTGGCGGTGCTCAGGGCGCTGCTGGCCTGTCGTGATGGCCGAAGAGGCACAACGGTCGTTGATGGGCAGATCGATGGTGGCCCTTAACCCTCGCCGGAGATGGTGTACGACGGCGACCATAAGTTTCGTATGGGCTATTGATTGTCGGCGGTTGGGAGATTGGCGGCGGCATCTCGGGTGCCATGGGTGGCCGATGGTTAGGCGATTGGTACGGCGTCTCGTGGGCCATCAGTGGCCGATGTTGTGAGTTGTGTGTGTCTGCTGGGTGAGTTTTGTCCGTCTGTGTGATGTGTGTGTGTAAAAGAGAGAGATAGAGAGAGAACGCGCGCCATGAGCAGTGGAAAAAGGAGATGACTGGGTATTTTTTTTGTTTAGGAGGGATGTTCTTGTCTTTTGGTCGATTCTGTTAGAGCTGTTAGCAGAAAAAATAAAAAAGTGTAACTTAATGTAATTATTAAAGTTAGTAAGAGATGAGTGTAATTAAGGCAAACCTTAAAGGGAGTTTTGTGTAATTTGCCCAAAGTTATATCATATTGTTAAATTTTTTTTTTTTTGGTTCAATCATATTGTTAAATGCATCGCCATTACACTCGAGATTGTTTTTTGTTTAAGAGAGAGAGAGAGAGAGAGAGAGAGGCTGGGGAGAACAAGAAGTTGATCCGAAGCCCGTAGAAACCAGCATGGTTGAGCGGTAGCCCAAAAGGCCCCCTTAGCAGTCGATCCAAAACAAAGGCCTATCCTAAGTCAAGCCAGTCCAAAGGGCCGCCACCAATCATGTACTCTGCACAATTATCCACTTTTCCACGCACACGCATTTTGCCCCCAGCTTTCTGCTCTAACCTACACACAGCAGAAGCACAAATCGAAGGAATCGGTATTCGGTAGTCAAACATGGAGATGGCAATCAATCTATCTTGTTTTTCACAGATTCCCAGACCAACTTCGCGGCCTCTCGTCCGCTTCTCTTCCTCTAGCTCGGCCTTCTTCAACACCACCGGGGAAAATAGGGTCAGCCTGGTTTTGGGCCGAACCAGAAGCAGGACTAGTAGTAGTGGTAGTGGTAGGCGTAGGGGTTTGTCCTGCAACTGCTTGTTTGGGCTTGGGATGCCGGAGCTGGTGGTCATAGCGGGCGTCGCCGCCCTCGTTTTTGGGCCCAAGAAGTTGCCGGAAGTGGGCCGGAGCATCGGCAAGACCGTCAAGAGCTTCCAAGAGGTACTTGTTTACTGCCCTTTTGGAGTGTTTTTTAACTGTAGGATTATGGCCAATAATGTTAACTGTATGCTGTTTAAGTTAGTTTTATTTATCTATCTTTAGTTATGTTATTGCTTTCCCTGTTTGACTGCGGTCATGTGACATGTTTAAGAGAACAATTAAGAAAATGGTGGAAAAGAGTGCATAAGAGATAAAGAAAGAAAGATCATGTCATGCACAGACTTCTGAAAATGAGGATAGTAAACGGCTACAAAAGACGTTTCTGTGTTACATGAATTTAATGGAACAAGGAAAACAAAATTCTAAATTGTGGGTTTCTCTTAGCACTTTAGATGGACAATATTTGCTGATTCAACAGAAATCGACAATCCACTGTCAGCAAAACTGAAGTGTGATTGAAACCCTGTTTACGAGTTGATGATTTGCTGCCATTGCTTTTTGTGTGATGGCACTCAGAAATGCAATCTTGTATAGTATATTTGCTTTCTCTACGAAGGCATAATCTAGTGTCGGCCAAATAGGGCAAAAAGCTAATAGAGAAAAGGCAGGGAAGACGAGATTGAGTTTTGAAGTTTATGGTTTATTCAGGACTTTCCGGTACTAATTATGTTAAGCTGCACTACACTGACTCCTAACTAAGCTAAACTATAACTCGGATGATATGTGAAACGAAAAAGCTCACCTTCTTAACATAGATCTTATCGATTTTATTGAACAACACGTCGGAAGAACAAAAGATTCGCTCAATCAAAAGAGTATAATTCAACAATAGTGACTTTATACGAGATAAACTACAGTCAAAGATAGGAGTTAAAGCTAAGTAACCTAATGTCTAGCTATGAGGTCGGTGTTGAAGGCTTAAAAAATATTGAAGTTGGGCTTTTATACTTAGTGAGAGATGTCACATTTACGTCTCTGGCTTGACTTTTGACACGTGTATTTCTGCCCAAGGTCATGTTTTCGCTGTCTTCTCAGTTTCCTGGCATGTGTACATTGCCTACTCTTAAGTTTTCCTGCTTTTTCTCCCCGCGTTCTCCACGTCTCTGGTCACAGAGATTGTTGCAGTTTCTATGAATTTAGAGTGGCGGTCTGTCTGCTAACATTCTCCAATTCTCAGAACCTGGGAGAGTGGGGGAGGTGTCTTCCTCTCTAATGCCGTGTTTGAAAAGTCATTGTCAGACCAATTTCTTTATCCAGACTGAAACATATCTAACCAACTAGGTCAATCTTCTCTCTTGGTATTTTCAAATTATTTAGACCGGAGGAGACATTCTCAAATTCTGTAGACCCATGATTTTCTCTGATTCTCGAGACCCAATGAAATACGTTTTTCTCTGTAAAAGATTCCCCCCGAGCTCTTTGCAATTGAGTATGCTGATAATTTGAAGTTACCACGTTGTCAATTTTTAGATCCTTGCCGTTTCAATTCTCTGAAGCCTGACTTTCTGTTTCTCACAGTCTGACCTTGTAGGTAGGCTTCTTCAAAGATCTCTAGTATGAGAAACATAGCCATTAGCATCTTAGGTCCTCCATGAAGAGTACTAGTTCCATTCTTGCTGAGTCATTAAGTGAATGGCACAAAGGTAGAAGGTGATGGCTTATAGCCAACTCAAACTTGAGATCTTGTGGACTGAAAATTCTTTGAGCCTCTTAAAATGTTGCTGAGTTGATTTCTGTAGGCTGAAAATTTAGAATTCTCAAAGATTTCCTTCTGCTTAGGGATAATCTGTATTTTGATTTTCGCTATGCCTAGCATCTCAAATGCATTTTCCTTCTGATTTTTCTGGGCTCAAAAAGTAGAAACTCTCATTAATTTCTTCCTCAGCAAAATTTTTGATTTGCCACTTTGGCCATACATTGCCCATATCCTGAGTAGGGAAATCCTTCATTTCCCTAAAATTTTAATATCAAGAAAGTCTTTCTTCATCATTCTGGCCGTATTTCAGCCTGAACAGAGAGAGTCTGCATTTCTCTGAGCGTCAATATTAGGAAAGTCTTTATTGGTCACTCTGGCAGTATATCGGCCTCAGTAGGGGAATTCTGCATTTATTTGATTGTTGTCACAATTTTTTGATGGATAGTGTGTTGGTGTCATCAATTCTCAATGCTATGCGGAATCCACTGTTGGCAAGAATCAACAGGAAATCAACAAGATGAAAGGCGCAATGCCTTTCGATGTTTAGGAGATTAACCTTTATTTAACGTTTTGCTCTCTAGTTTAGGAACCTACTTTAAGTACCTGATTCTCCATTGCAACTTGGGTGAACAAAAAGTGCTATGAGTATGGAAAGGCAATGAGCAGTTGATGGAATGAAAAGTTAGTTTGTATTTCAGTTGGGAAGGAAGCCTTGGGGTTAAGAAGCTTAGTATGTTTCATGTTTAGAAGGAGGTGATTTCAGATGTACGCCAGGAAAGGTCGCTCCTTGAGGAATGTTGTTGATGAGAAATTTTGTAAGGGACAGGTCACCACATCGGCGTGTTATCCCTGTGGGTTGCCTTTGGGAAGCAATACTATTTTCCATGTACAAGGGCCTAACTTTAGATTTAAGAGGCCAACAATGTGCATGTGCCCAACTGTATGCATCTAATAAGTACTTTATAAAGATTAGGGGAATCCCTCCAGCTGTCTGCCCATGTCTCTTTTGTGGTGGATAACTGGCAACTCCGACCGGGAGAACCACAGCCTAATTTAGTCGTAACTACTGAGGGCCATTTTGGAGTTGATTGCGCATCTGAAAAGGCTGGTGCGGTAAAACACCTTGGCATGTGTTCGGTATAGCTTTGAGTAGTGACCAGAAAGCATGTGTTGCAGTCCTTGCAATATTAGTGGCTGTCATTGTCGAGGAGACAGCGCTGGATCCGATATTTAGAATGATCCCTGAACTAGGAGTTGGCATTAGCACACAACTTTAATTCTTCATCTGAGGCTTGCTTAAATAGCAGGCAAGAGGCCATCAAGTTGCAAGGGCAGTTGCGTGCATATGTCTTATGCGATCATATGAGTGGCCTCTGCTTAGTTGGTCTCATTTACGAGTTATTTTATTTTATTGGTTGCACACTGGGGATGTCAGATTTTTGTTACCTGGTGTGAGATGTGCGACATGCAAAAGAATCAGTGAACTATTGTTTTCATCAGTTATGAGGTAGTGCTGCAGCATCCCGTCTATAACCATTTGGCAATGAGTAGAGGGGCGAATATGCTTATACAATTAAGGGAAAAGACTCTTTAGGGAAATATTTTTCATTGAAGTTGGTAGCACTAGTTAAGGGTAGGATTTGACTTTGTCATACTGCAGTTGAAAAATGCTCTATTTGGATAATCTTATCTATCTGTATAACGTCCTCCATAGTTTCTATATTTAACATCAATAGCCTTACTTCATGCTACAGTGCATGCCTTGTTGTTGGACAATGACTTCAGCGAGAGCCTTGTAATAAAAATGAGATCCATCTTGATAATTATTCAGATATCCTGTCTTAGCACCCTGAGTCCCTGACTGTTGAGTTGTTGGTGTAAGATGAGGTCGGGCTAGACTGGGAACAACATTGGGATTGCTAGATATTTCTAGAATCATGTGTTTAAAATAGGGGAGAGTTGAAGCAAAGGATTCATGTAGCAGACCCCAACTAGTTTGGAACCAAGGTTTAGTTGGATGGAGCTGTATTAGACCTGACCAAACTATGGAAAAGCCTTGAGAAGAGGGAATATCATATCTTGAAGTGAACAAATGGGTGTCATTTTTCTCATGTGTGTGTGTCAAGGTAAGTATCCTAGTAGTCTTCTACATGAAAGGCATCTCTTTTCTCTCACCTACTTCAGTTTTTTTTTTTTTCTCCATAATGTCTGCGACACCTATAGCACTATTATTGCCTTTAGTCCAGGTTACATGTGAAAAACCATTGTAGTTGTTGAGCTAATTTATTAAAAAAGAAGAAAACCAGACCCATTGTTGAGCATATGATCCATTCTGACAAGATACTAAGTGGTCTATCTATAGATAGTTACGATCTGCATGACTTTTGTATCTTTCTCCCCAACGGAAAATGCTGGTAGGACTTAATATTCAAAGAGTTGAATGTCCCTTATAAGTGCTATGCAGCATCATAACTATCATACAAAGTCGGTTTCTTTTTGTCATTGTGGTTAGAACTCTGACATGGTCTATCTCATCCTCAGTCTCACTGATGTTAAATTTGTGGCTTTAATCTCTTGCAAGAGAGCAAAGATGCTATTTTACCTCGTGCAAATGCGCTCGGCTTGTTACATGCTGGGTTGACCACAGTTTGCAGGATTTGGATGCACCCTAACAATTCTAGATGCTATGTGATTGGCTTTGGGCATGCAACCAATTCACCAACACACTCCGTTACTTCACATAATCAGTGGTTATATGCTGATAATTCCCGGTTCCCTTTGGATTAAAAATTATCGTTCCCTGGCCCCATCACTATAGTTCCTCTCTTACATAATTATAGAATAGATCCATGATAATGTCCTCGGAGCATCATAAGTGTCTTCGTGTTTTTCTAGCGTCCAGTCTTTACGATGGTCACATCTGAACCCCTTTTAAAACAAAATTTTCCATTCTTCATTGTAGCATCATCCTGTGGGGGTGAAGCAGTAGATAAAGCATAGTTAAGTCCCTACATATAGTAAATGGAAGGCAGAAGTTTCGGTCATTATCTTGTGCGGTCAAAACTTCTCAGCTGGAGGTGTGCAGATAATTTGATATCCTTAAGAGATGGTGGCTCTACTTATTGAGGGTTGGGTTGTCGTCTTGTTCCTATAGCTTGCATCTTGTTCATATGTTTTCTTGGTCGATATCTTATTTTTCTCGAACGGCTGTCCACTTATAGTATAGAACTATGGGAGCTGATAAATGACAGCACTAGCAACTTAAGCGAAGTTGCCAGCACCATCTGACCATCCATCCATCACGGATGGACGGGCCAGATTTGTTTTCTTTAAGTAAACTTCACCATCCGCTACGGGCCCCCTATTTGCCTGCGAATCCCTTCGACTCTTTGAATCCGAGACATTTTGGTCAAAATCCCCGTCTGCTACATTCACGGGTTTTTTGAAAAAAAGTTAGATCTGGTATGTCCATCCACAATAGATGAACGGCCACATCGCGTTGGCAACTTGGCTTAAGTTGCCTGGGGGGCAAGGGATCACGTCCTAGAACTATTCATTCTACAGTGGCACTATATATATTTTGCTATACTAGACAACACAGAGATGAAACAAATGGAACGAGTAATGGCATCTAATTGATTATATATCCTAGTACCCTTCACCTTAAGTAATAACTCCAGACAGGAAATCATAATCTGCTAGCAGTTAATTGTCAACTATTTGTCATTCTACTTTTCAGTTAGATATATATTCTTACCAACACTTACTGCAGTGGTGTCTTTCCAATCAGGAGATATTAGAATCCATTAAATTACATTACCAATTGATACATCCTGTTTGCTAAAGATTTGAAGTATGAACAGAAACGATGTGATGTGCAATACAATAAAATTGCTACACAACATATATCTCGATTTAACAACTATGATGGTGACTTCTACCAGGGGAGCTACTCTCAGTCTCTTTACATTTCTGATCTATATCAAAGACTGAAATGACTCCAATGCTTGTCAATCCCTCAAAAGCTGTTTATTATGTTACTCATATTTGCTTATTTCACCTTTATTTGATTTTGGCTGTCAATCTCCATTAATTGAATGACATGTGGTACCTTTTTTTGTTTTCCCATTATTTGTCGTTACATTTGGCATTATTGTAGCTAAAGGCAGTGTTGAAAAGGTGTAAACAACTATAGCTTACTTTTGGTTTTGTCTCTTACAAATACTGGCAGTTTCTGTTATCTAGTGCTTCATTCAAGATGACTTGTTGGGTTTCATAATCGTACTATAATAATCTGGAATCAAATTACGGAAGGGGAAAAGGAAAAGGGAAGATGAGATATACTTTATGTGGACTAGTTCCCTTTGTCAAAACAGCTGTGGGCTTAAATGTGCTAAGTGACTACTTATGGTAGTGCATAAAACATAAGAGTGCAAATATATGTTTAATGCAGGCGGCAAAAGAATTCGAATCAGAGCTGAAAAAAGAGCCAGAGTCTGCCGCAGAGCAACCTGTGGAGAAAGCCAAAACAGTCACTGAAGAGGAGAAACAAGATATGAAGGTCTCAAGCACAGAGAGCTTGTAGAGTAACCAGTTTATACAGTTGCCTATCCTGATAGTTTTGTAATGACAGGTTTTGAACATATCTATTGTACTGTATTGTAGGTTGGTTGTATGAGGGGGACATTGCCCTTAAGATGAAGTCATCCATCATATTTGGTTCATTTTTCAAATAGCTCACTGCCCAGAAAGGGGGGAAATTAGAGCTTAGATTTTACTGTCTAAAATCTAGATAAAACTGACTGATTCCACTCTCTTTTGCTTAATCCACACCTTTTATATAAATTCAGAGTTCTGAATAGCAAATTCGGCACATAGGAAACAGAGAACTAAATGGCAGTACGAAATTCTACAATTTCCTTCCCATATGTTACTCTTGATCTAGCTAATGAAGAATTTTTCTAGTGAGGTCTGGTGACAAATTAGAGTTGAGCACTTTCGGAGAAGACTACTATTGCATAGTACTTGACATTTTGGTTGCGTTTGATTCTGTTGGGTTGCTTGTTGAACAAACATCAAAAGTTTCACAACCTGTTCCAAGGAAGGCCAAAGCTTTCTTCGATTGCAGAGTTGAAGGTGAAGTAATGCCCCATGGAGGTGATCAGTTCGATGCAAACTGTGGCCGACGGTGTCGGTGAAGAAAGGTCATTGTGATGATGTGTCAGCCACGGAGGGTAGCGGGAGGGTGCCGGTGATGAAATGTTGTTGGCGAGACGCTGAGACCACACGATTAGGTGATGGCGATCTTACTTGGTAAGGAGATTGTTCATAACCTATTCTGGACCGCACCCCGGGGCCCGCTAAGAGATCCTAGTGGCATGACACGTCACCCATTTGGCGGTCAACATCGCTCAACAAGATTGCTCGGTCAAAGTGCTCCGCGCCTTAAGCATTCAAACGGCGATCGAAAGTGCATTTCCCCCCCGAGGGGTCGGCCACCCCCCTAAGAAGGGAGTCGGCCACCCACTTTGTAAGGGGGTCGCCCCCCCCCCCCTGAGAAGGGGGTCGGCCACCCACTTTGTAAGGGGGTCGGCCACCCAAGGGGGTCGGCCACCCAAAGGGGTCGGCCTCCATTGCCCTGCGAAGGGGGGAACTTGCCGAGTGGCACTGACTTCTCGCTCCAAACAACACTCACCCGCTATCTTCGGTAGCGCGACGCTCTGTCGCCGACTCAATCAAAGTGACGGGGCTCCGGCCCTCGCGGCGGGACGGGCTCGCGACCATGAAGCCCTCGCCGGCTCAATCAAACGAACGGGGCTCCGGCCCTCGCCGGCACAATCAACCGGGGGCTCCGGCCCTCGCCAGCACAATCAACCGACGGGCTCCGGCCATCACGGGCACACTCAACCGGGGGGCTCCGGCCCTCGCCAGCACAATCAACCGACGGGCTCCGGCCATCACGGGCACACTCAACCGGGGGGCTCCGGCCCTCGCCAGCACAATCAACCGACGGGCTCCGGCCATCACGGGCACACTCAACCGGGGGGCTCCGGCCCTCGCCAGCACAATCAACCGACGGGCTCCGGCCATCACGGGCACACTCAACCGGAGGCTCCGGCCTTCGCCAGCACAATCAACCAGTGGGCTCCGGCCCTCGCCAGCACAATCAACCGACGGGCTCTGGCCCTCGTAAGCCCAATCAATCACGGGCACAATCAACCGGAGGCTCTGGCCTTCGCAAGCACAATCAACCGGAGGCTCCGGCCTTCGCCAGCACAATCAACCGGTGGGCTCCGGCCCTCGCCAGCACAATCAACCGGTGGGCTCCGGCCCTCGCCAGCACAATCAACCGACGGGCTCTGGCCCTCGTAAGCCCAATCAATCACGGGCACAATCAACCGGAGGCTCCGGCCTTCGCAAGCACAATCAACCGGAGGCTCCGGCCTTCGCCAGCACAATCAACCGGTGGGCTCCGGCCCTCGCCAGCACAATCAACCGACGGGCTCTGGCCCTCGTAAGCCCAATCAACCGCGGGCACGATCAACCGGAGGCTCCGGCCTTCGCAACAAGGATGGGCTTACAACCCTAAGGCCATCGCCGACACAATCACCCGACGGACTCACGGGGGGCTCTGCTCGTAGTGCTCCGGCACAAGGACCCCTCGCCACGGACCCTAAGCATAGCATGTGCGCTCATGTTATCATTGATCATCGACACCACCAGGGCAATGAACCGCGAGTCCCTCCGGGACGGGAGCAGGTCCTCGGAGGGCATCGTGGCCGGCACGCCTAGCAGTTGGCTGCAGGGGCAACCCTCACCGCTGCCAGGATCTCGGCGCGTCTCTTGACGCATCTCGTGGGATTCAGCAAGGGCTTGGACTGGAGGCTGGGGCAACGGGCTACTCTGACCATGCTACCGCAGTGTGGTCAGTCTCCTCAGACAGGCAGAGGGACGCTGTAAGGGCAGGGCGGCACGAACTCGGGGACCGGCAATTCGACGGACAATCAAGACTGCGAGACCCCCTACGGCGACGTGTCACTCCCGGAGGACAACACGTGTCGGCTGATGACACGCGCATATTTGTGCCTATATATATTGGATTCTGGAGTTTATTCAAGGACTTCTCTCTCATTTTGGACATTTCACTTTCTCTCTCTAAAGCTCATTCTCTCTGGATTTCTAGTGAGAGAAAGACATTTGGACTCCTGTTATCGGACTCTTGACGCTGCACCCTTGACGCGAACTGTCGGCTGTTGACTGTCGCCCTTGCTCGTCGTCTCCCTGCTTACGCGGCGCTGCCAGCCCTCGCGACCTGCCTGGGGAGCCTTGCTCTCAGCCCTTACTCCATCTTTGCTGTCTCCCACTTTGTCTAGCTGGAAGCCAACGCAGACTGCATCCTTTGTGGCACCTCGCGTGGCATGCGAACCAACTTTCCTCGGCAACAGAGATTCTGCCATCAAATTGGAATAATGGTTGGTTTGAGACTCACCTTCATTATCGATTATCCTATACTTTAATCTATAGATTATTATATATTAAGATTCGACCGATACATTTTTTTACCGTCCAAATCTCTAATCCTATTGTTTAGAATCTTTAAAGTTTTTAAATACGTGATTGGTCAGAAAGTAACTTCCAACACATGAACTCTAACCATCTCATTCTCATCCCATGACCTCCCTTCCTCCCCTATATTATTAACTACCTATGCACGGGATTTTAGCTATATTTATGTTATGGGTACTATAAAACAAGAATGTGGTATTATGTATCTTAAAATTTCCGTTTTCCGTGTATGTATATATATATATATTCGAGTAGGACCGATATCCAATACATAAGAGTTTAGAGAAAAACTGGAACCTACTCCGGTATGGTATTTGTAATTATGATTAAATGACTATATAGCGACAAGTCTACGAAGGTTAACGAAAACTACGAAGCTCAAACGATAATAACTCAAGGGCTAATCTCAGATTTATACCCTAAAGTATCGACCAAATTTGGCTCGAATACCTAATGTTTAAAATATATCAAATGAATATCAAACTTTATTTTCCTTATACAATTGAGTCCGCGGTCGCTAACAGCCATATGAAAATTCATGGTAAACGTGGAATTTATGAAAAAGTCCTAACTCTACGTTTCTCTCTCCTTGACTAGGACCACTGGCTCAGCCCACCACAACCCCGCAATAGCACCAACAACCACCATAACCCTGCCACAACCACAACTTCAGCACCATTGTAACCTACCACAACCCCAACTGCCCCACAAACCTAGCACAACCCCAACTTTCACCACAACTTGACATAGCCCCGATACCACTACAATCTGTCACAACCTTGCTACCACCCCACAGCCATAACCTAACCACCAACGGTTAACCCACTACTGCCATAACTCATAATTGCATCATTGGCCACCTCTCTACATATTAGTACCACATCACAGTGGCTTATCAGTGCCCATCAAGCTCACCCATGGAAACCACCGCATACATCCTTGTTTGATCCCACAACAACATACCGCAAAATCCCACATATTCCAAATCTTAAACAATATCCAAATATTCTCTCAAAAAAGAAAATTTATATACATAGTCAACAGTTTGATTCTCACCCCCACATCGTCAGCCACAATATATCAGATCTTTTTTCCTCTTTCCATCTCAAAGATTCTTTCCACCACCCTCATCATCGTCTTCCGTCACATCCATCACCATATTTGACAATCTCCACCAGTTTTTTCACCATCACGTACCACCATTAGCCAACTCCATCAACCACCACTTAAAGTCGTGATTGTTCTCAATGAACACCGACATCTACCACCACTGATGAGACAAGAGAATCGGATTTGGCTTTGATCTACACATCTCTAAAGGATAACATTTTGATACTTTAACTGCTCATGAGATATGGCTGCAGCAACGTGTCTTAGTGGTGGCATTGGGTTAATTTTGATTAAGTGGTTGTTAGTGGTGGTGTTGGGTGGGTATGGTTATGGTGGTGCTATTTGGCCGTTGTTCGACGACGAAGGTAAGTGATGATTGTTGTGCTTATAGCTAGACTACAGAATGTAAGAGGTGCATGGTGGTGTTGGGTGGCTATGATTGTGCTTTGGTGCTGACTCCAATGATTGGTCGACTATTAAGGGCAGATCAGGATGTCACACGAAGGTGGCTAAAAATTGCATGTAATAAAATTGATCTAATATGACTAGATTTAGATAACAAATGATATCAAATAAGTTTGAAGCATTTTTAACCTTCAATTTCATGGGACGTGCAAAAAGAATTATACGTGCATCAATACTAGTATCACATCTATAATGAGGTTATATGATTTACGTACATATATATACATGATAGTCCAAATACATACTGACTTTTTATTTGTAGACATGCATAATAATTTAGAAATGATTTTACTAAATGCTACCTGCGTTTAGCACTCTTGTGTGTGTGTGTGTGAGAGAGAGAGAGAGAGAGAGAGACAGAGAGACAGAGAGAGAGAGACTTCTAAGCAGTTCACTTAAAATACCACATACTTCTCAAAAGACTAAAATTGACCCATCTCAAGATTAAAACATGTCATTCCTGACCAAAGGATAATTTGGCCATACAAAACTAGTATCAAAGTCTAATCAAAGGCGAGATTCAACCGAAAAACTCATGAAATTTTTTTATTTTTTAAATCATATGACAAGAATTATACAGTTAGACCATGGAGTGGGATAAACTGAGATAACCGAATTATTAAATTAAATAATTGATGTATCTCATGAAACTTTAAATATATGTAGAAATCTAAACAAGATAACATCTCATATATTAACTAAATCACACAATTCAGATAAAGGGTTAGGAAGTAAAAACCACTCCAAAAATCAGATAACTTCTTATCAAACTTTGGAAGTTACAACACTACCAATAAATACTATAGCAACACAACTTCATATGTATTTGAAGAGGTTATAGCTTACAGTGGTAGCAAAGGCGAAAGAAAACCATCTTTGAATGGTTAAAAAGACACCAAAGATCCCGTAAAGGGAATGAGTGTAGAAAAATAGAAAATAATAATAAATGACTACTTAGACAAAAGTAGAAAAAGAAAAATCATTGAAAAAATCAATAATGGATGAAATAGATCCAGCTGTTCTAAAAGAACAACAATATAAATAAGAAGAAAAAATAGCCATATCAGAAGTAAATAAGGCGTTTACTGACATGAATTTATGAAGCGGAGAAACCAATCTAAACCATGTACGAGCGTGAAATTCAGAATTAAATTTAGAAAGAAAATTCTAAATTTAATTACGCCCCTATAAGGACAAATTTCAAAGATAAATTTGTCCCCAAGAATGAAAGAAATAAATCAATACGACATATATCTTGATATTGATTATATTTCAAATACTGAAGAAACAATCGATAATTGGGCACAAGCCTTAAGAATTGTCATAATGGATGGTAATTTAACAGAAAGTCATGCTATGAAACATTTTATTCGAGCAATCCTGCGAGGAAATGCAGTTAGGTTCTGGAATAGCATAGCAGATAACGAAATGATAATTTGAAGCCCATAGTAAGCTTAATATTTTTGAAAAATGGATAATGTTTTATGCAGATAACTTCAAACGAGAGTTCTGCGGAATATTTATAAATAATATAGGTATTCAAGAAAAAAGTGCTTTCACAAATTTGGCAAAACTACAAATATGTGATATGTGCTATTTTAAATTTTACACTTATGAATTTAAAAAAATATTTTTACAAGTTAGAACTCAGAGACAGCCTACATTGGTAAAAGTAATTTATTGCCAAACTCCCTAAACTATGGGACGAGTTAGCAGAAAAAGAATTTGTTAAACTCCTAAATGACGGAATGCTTTGCGATTCCTTAGAAGGAAGGATATCAGCTGTAGAAGAAGTTCTAAAAAAATATTGTTTTGAAAGACAGACAATAAAATATAGGGTTAATTACAAAACTGTCCCCTGAGGTTTACACGTTTTTACACTTTGCTCCCCGTGTTTACAACTTTTGTAATATTGTCCCCTGAGATTGACAAAACCATTGCAAACAGCTCCAAAATTGGATGGCCGTCTAAATTCGGACGTTAAGTCAGCATGTGCTGTGCACATGCCATTTTGGCATGGGTAGATCTGTCATTTTGCATAGTGTTAAATACAAAACTGTCCCCTGAGTTTACACATTTTTGCAAATTGCTCCCTGTGTTTTCAACTTTTGCAATAATGTTTCCTGACCTTGACAAAAAATTGCAAACGAGTCCAAAATTAGATTTTCATTTAAAATTGGACGTTAAATCCGTATGTAATGCGCGCATGCTTTTTGGCATGTGAATATCTGTCAATTTTCACCTTATCTCCCTTTCCATTTAAAAATTTGTAACTATTGTTGCCATAATTGTAGTTTATCACATGTAAGTAGAAAATAAATTCTACACCTTATAAAACTCTACTTAATCAATGTATCATCATGTTAGGATTTAATTTTAACTATTAACACCTTAAAAATACTTTAATATGTATAAAAGAATGTAAAATATTTTTATAAATGAAGTCATATCACTTTGTAAATTATTTTTGAAAGATCTTTATTTATGAATTATATATTTTTGATTTACGATTTTCAATTTTAAATTTAAAGTCAACTTTCATTTATTATTCTCAATTTAAATTTAAAAACATAGAGAAAGGGAGATGGGATGATAATTGACAGATATTTCCATGCCAAAAAGTTGACTTTAAATTTAAACCTCATGGAAATATCTATCAATTCTCATCCCATCTCCCTTTCTCTATGTTTTTAAATTTAAATTGAGAATAATAAATGAAAGTTGACTTTAAATTTAAAATTGAAAATTGTAAATAAAAAATATATAATTCATAAATAAAGATCTTTCAAAAATAATTTACAAAGTGATATGGCTTCATTTATAAAAATATTTTACATTCTTTTATACATATTAAAGTATTTTTAAGGTGTTAATAGTTAAAATTAAATCCTAATATGATGATACATTGATTAAGTAGAGTTTTATAAGGTGTAAAATTTATTTTCTACTTACATGTGATAAACTACAATTATGGCAACAATAGTTACAAATTTTTTAAATGGAAAGGGAGATGAGGTGAAAATTGACAGATATTCACATGCCAAAAAGCATGCGCGCATTACATACGGATTTAACGTCCAATTTTAAATAAAAATCTAATTTTGGACTCGTTTGCAATTTTTTGTCAAGGTCAGGGAACATTATTGCAAAAGTTGAAAACACAGGGAGCAATTTGCAAAAATATGTAAACTCGGGGGACAGTTTTGTATTTAACACTATGCGAAATGACAGATCTACCCATGCCAAAATGGCATGTGCACAGCACATGCTGACTTAACGTCCGAATTTAGACGGCCATCCAATTTTGGAGCTGTTTGCAATGGTTTTGTCAACCTCAGGGGACAATATTGCAAAAGTTATAAACACGGGGAGCAAAGTGCAAAAACGTGTAAATCTCAGGGGACAATTTTGTAATTAACCTTAAAATATATGAAAAAAGCTCATATGAGTTACGACTATTGTTCTAAAGTTAAGAACATGGTAAACAGCTATGGATGCGAAAAGAAACAAACTTCACTAGAAAAAAAAATCAGGAAAAAAAGGTTTAAAAATGAAAAAATATATGTGAAAAATGAAAAAAAATTCATAAAAGAAAATTCAATCCATCAAGAGAAAAACCAAAATCATGGAGAAGATATATTAGAAATAAATCTAATATTTTGTATAAAAAATCTTCATGTCCAAAAGGAAAATCACCAGAAGAGTGTGATTGTTGCTGGTTATGTGGCGAAAAAGGACATTGTGCAAATAAATGTCAAAGTAAGAAAAGAAAACAAAATATAAGATCTTTCTTATTTGTTGAAGAAAGATAAAAGCCAGCATGGGCATGTGAATTAGATTCTTAAGACTAAAAGACGAAGCAGAAGAGCTTGTTTCAAAGTACGACTACGAGTCTGGTGATGAAATAACATAGATGACAAAGAAAGTTTAAATAAAACTTTAAAAAGCATAGGCACGATCTTCATGATGTCAGAAACTTACGACCATGAAGAAGATATGATTCTTTTATCTAATAACATAATTAGTCAGAGTGAATTAATTGAGGAAGAAACTTCCGGTTCTGCTATAAACCATTGGGAGATGTCTAAAATCAAGGTTAGAGAAATATACAAAAACTCCATATTCAGGTTTAAGAGTAAGATGAATGTAGAGATCTCCAAAAGAGAAACCTCGGTAGGTCAAACTGAAGAAAGAATATTAGACATTCCTCTCTTCAAAATAGATAAGGTAAAACAATACCTTAAAGAATGATATCACTATGTCCATATTAGTATGATATAAGTTAATCTTTATCCATCATTCATAGATGACAGAGATACACCAGTAATCTATTGTTTAACAGACAATCGGTGGAATACTTTTGAAAAAATCTTAATAGAGGGTATCCAAAGTAACTTGTACAATGTACCAGTTTGGTTTAAAACTACACAAAACTACTTGAAGTCCTTAAAAGATCCTTATCTTAATAAAACATTAGGACTAAGGATTAAGACTCAAAGCATGATCGAATTACGAGAAGTCTGCAAAAACATTGTCGTACAATATCGTCTTGTCTACATAGTGGTAAATACTACAAATCCACTTAGCAAAACATTAAACAGTGAAGTAGAACTATTTGAACAAATAAGTAGTAATGTCCGAGTAGTAAAAGTACGGAAGATAAATCCAAAGCAACTATCATGGCCTAAAAATTGGGTGATAGGAGATGGATTAACTAGTAAATAACTAGAACACATGCAGATTAGGAAAAATAAATGTGTCGTGATCCTTGAAGAACCAAAGAGATATTCGGTCTTTTCTACACCTTCCACGTTTATAAATCTAGAAGGCAAAAAAAAAAAAAAACAATTGGTAGAAAAATCTACCAAAGAAGAAGAAAGTTCTGATGAAGACATCATAGAGTACAAAACAATTACCATTTCAATCAGACGAAGTATATCATCACATGTAGAAATCATACATGTAATGACCACAATATCAATAATTGACACTATCAAGAAGAAGCTGAAAGAAAAGATCTTGACATGAGATGAGCTAGAAAAAGGTATTCAAGACATTATGAGTATTATCAAAGGTAAAAGAATCTCTGAAAAAATAAGTAATAAACAGATGGCGGTAAGTCCAAACAATTCTTTTATAGAATTAAGTTTTGACTTTCAAGGTTATCACCTTATAAAATAGATCCTTTAGTCGATATTGGAGCATTATATTGCCTGGCACGACCAGGAATTTCCTCTCTAAAATATGGATCGAAATAGATCAAACTCATGAGCATGTGAATGGCAAATGACAATGAGTTCGAACCAGAATATGAAGCATATTATATTCCTGTCACAATATATGGAAAACAGTTCATTATAGAGCGGTTAATCTTATTTGACTCTTTAGACGGTGATTTTCTAATAGAAAATATTTTCATAAAACAAACTAAAAATCGACCATTTATTCATGAAGAATTTTATATTAAAATACAATGTCAAAAAATTTCGTTGTTAAAATAAGCTGCTCAAGAATGTAAATTTAGTTTTCATCAAGAAAAACTATGAGAAATTCAAAAACATATTTAGAGTAAGTCTCTCTGCACAGCCCAGGGTGGTGAAGAAAACAAAACAGCCTCATGAAAAAGGTTACTTGAAGAAAAAGTAACCAAGGAGGAGTTACTTAACGAAGAAGTAATCAAAGAAAATGATAGTTGGGTTAAAGAAATAAACCAGCATTATCAATGTAAACAATGAAAATAAATTCCTAGTCTTGATAGCATAAAAAAGATGTCAAAAAATAATTTTAGTGGTGACCCGCTAAAATTATAAAAAAATAATAAACCTTGGGCGACATTGACTCTCAAGGATAAAGATTATGTGGCTAACGTAAAACCAATGCAACATAATCTTAAGATGGTCCAGGAATTTGAAAGACAGATTCCTGAAATATTAAAATAAGGGTTAATAGGACCCAGCGAGAGTCCTCATTCACGTCTGCCTTTCATGGTAAAATAATCATGCAAAACATGCTAGAGAAAAAGTTAGATTAGTCATAGGCTATATAGCTTTAAACGTAGCAGCAGTCAAAGATGGCTATAAAATTTCAAACAAGGATATGCTGATAAACAAATCCAGCTAGCCAACTGTTTCTCAAAGTTTGATTTAAAAAGCTGATATTGGCAAATCAAAATAGAAGAATCATCATTTTCATTAATTGCCTTTAGCGCACCACAAAGGCACTATGAATGGACGATGTTACCATTCAGATTGAAAAATGCTCTACCTTTATTCGAAATAAGGATGGATAGCATTTTTAGAAAGCACGGAGACTACTGTATACATAGATGATATATTAGTATTCTTAAAAACCAGAGAAGAACATAGAAATCATCTAAAAAAGATAGCACAAGAATTCATTGACCATGGATTAGTACTATCACAAAAGAAATATGAATGAAAACAAACCACCATTAACATCTAGGATTAAGAATAGAAGACAGTAAAAAAATTATACTTCAAGATCACATAGCTGAAAAAATTAAGCTATTTTCAGAATAAATCAATGATGAAAAGCAACTTCAAGGATTTATCGGGTTGTTAAATTACACAAGGAAATTCATCCCGCATTTATCAACACTAATAGAAGCCTTAAGTAAAAATCGTAGAAAAGGAAAGTGGATATGAGAAGATGAAGATACCCAAAAATGTTATTTGGATAAAAGGTCAGGTTAAAACTCTGCCAAAACTAAGCTTGCCTAAATAGGGAGACAAGCTAGTTCTAGAAACCGACGTTTCTGAAAATCGTTGGGGTGCAGTATTAAAAGTAATACCCCCTGATCAAACTGAAGAACAATTGTGTGGATACTGAAGTGGAACCTTTAAGGATGTAGAAACTCGGTATCACATAAATGAAAAAGAATTTTTAGCTATAAAACGTGGCATAAAATCTTTTTACATATTTCTAGTTTCAAAACACTTTCTTATCAGAATAGATAATAATGTGCTTTAAATCTTTCCTAAAGAGAGACCTAAGAGATGTTAGTCAAACAAGACTTTATCAATGGTAACAATGATTCAATTATTATACTTTTGATGTATAATACATCTCTTCAGCCAAAAATGCACTTGTAGATAGCCTAACTAGAAAATTATGCTTTATGATGCATGGACTTGTTACCCCAAAAAAAGACTACTCAAAAAGCCTTAAAAGAATGGTATGAAGCAAGGGATCCTGAAGTCGATCTACTAGGAGAACCATCAAGAAAATTTGACTACTACGTCATTTACCCTAAAAAGAAAGAGGACAGTTCTTTGTCATTCACAAATCCTCCCCTAGTAGCAGAAGAAGATGGTTGGAACTACCAACCCAAAAGTCCTAAAACAGGATGATACAAAACAAAGCGTTCAAAACTAATGTATAATTTTTTTGAAATAAAGAGAGTAAGGCTGAAACATCAACAGCAAGGCGCCTTAAACAAGTTGGTAAGAAAATAAAAAATTATTATCCTAACAACAAGGATCTGAAAAGAAAAATGTCAACTGATTGTTACCATAACACAAATCAATGATAATAAAACAAAATCGTTTTATGATCCGGAGTTATGTGAAGAGAGCAAAAATCTCTTTGAAAAAGTCTGGCACTATATGAGAAAAAATTATGGAAAAGAGTTACGAATAACCGTCAGTCAATTAATTGATTATGTTAAGCACTTAGAAAAAAAGGTTTAATATAAATGATGAAGAATGAATGATAGTCCTACAAGAAAAGGAAGAAAGAATCTGATTGCTAGAAGAACTAGAATCATTTCTCCCAGCTGATATCATTACAAAAATAAAAGAGCTAGCTAGGAAGGAAAATGAACACGAAGAGATCCTTTACAAAAATGAAAGCATTCCTGAATTGAGATTATGGATGGCCAAGCCTTACATTGTCATCAGACAGGGTTGATATTAAATGGATTGAACATGGACTCGTAGACAAATTCATATTAGACCGAGATGATTGGCAACTCATCGATAATCTCTCAGCTATAATTCAATATGCTCTTGGAGTTATGAGAATTAATCGACATATTAACACAATCCAAATATTGTCAACCCTCACAGAAAGAAGTGAAACCAAGTTCTACCAGCCATATCAGATTTGGTTCATTTATCGATTCATTAATAAAGTTACTGAGTTTCTGTCAACCACACCAGGATGAGCTATAGAACGCATATAATCCAGAGAAAGACGAGATTGAAAGAATCGATTGTGTCCATACAACCATAAAAAACAAGGTAGCCTGCCTTGTAGAAGCATGTTTCTATGGCGGACGAAGGATAGTAATCCTGAAGGGGTGTAGAGCATCCATAAAACTCTCCAAATAGGGTTAAGATCAGGTAAACAAACTCTATGAATAGTTCAACAGACAAGGACAAGAAAAACTTAATCTGCCTAGCCAAACTTTTAAGTTGTATAAGAGAGTTCGAGACCATAGGATAAGCATGATTGAAATGGACATAATGGCCAGTGAAAATGACAAAGCCAAGTGGGGAACATAATAAATGTCTGTCATGATAAAAGTTACAAAAAATAATAGATGATTTTTCACTATTGAAGAATCCTATGTGCCTAATCATTTCATCTATAAAATGGGTCAAAGTAATAGTTAGAAGGTAGAGGAAGTTTGAGAGAATTTGAAGTGTGTAAGAGTGTGAAGTGTGTTAAGAATTAGTGCGTGCAACAATAGAAAGAAGGGAAAATTGCAAAAACCACCCTCGTGGTTTGGGCCAGTTGCAAAAAGACCCTCGTGGTTACAAAAGTTGCAAGAAGACACCTGAGGTTTAAAATGTGTTGCACCCGTCAAGAACCGTTACGGAATCAACGAATTGACTTAAATACCCCTGTATATAACCACACTGTATGGTTTGTGAAACCCTAACATTCAATCTAATTTCCACCTTCTCTCAAATGAACCCGTCGCCTCCTTCTACCAAAATTTGACAACAAATCACCAGATAAATAAGAAATCTACAAAGAAGAAGACAAATCACGAACAAAATCGAACATAGGGCTGATAAATCGATTCAAACTAGAACGAGTGAAGATCGAAGAAGAAAATGCCCATCGTCGTTCTCCCTCCGACGATCCCTCCCCCGGAAACCAACTGCCCAAGCCCCCGGCGCCATCGTCGTTCCCCTCCGACGATCCCTCCTCCGGAAACCAACTGCCCAAGCCCCCGGCGCCATCGTCGTTCCCCTCCGACGATCCTTCCCCCGGAAACCAACTGCCCAAGCCCCCGGCGCCATCGTCGTTCCCCTCCGACGATCCCTGCCCGGAAACCAACTGCCCAAGCCCCCGGCGCCATCGTCGTTCCCCTCCGACGATCCCTCCTCCGGAAACCAACTGCCCAAGCCCCCGGTGCCATCGGCGTTCTCCCTCCGACGATCCCTCCCCCGGAAACCAACTGCCCAAGCCCCCGGTGCCATCGCCGTTTTCCCACCGACGATCCCTCCCCCGGCAACCAACTGCCCAAGCCCTCAGCGCCATTGCCATTCAAGTGCCCAACGACAACCAATTGCCCGACGACCCATCGCCGATCTCTCACCGAAGGCGCCTTCACCCTGCATCCAATTGCCCGACGACCCATCGCCGATCTCTCACCGAAGGCACCTTCACCCTGCATCCAGCTGCCCAACACCGCCGTCGCGAAGCTCCGCGCCATCGTCCCTGTCGTGGCTGACATCCCCATTACTCTGCCGTGGCTGCTGTCCCTGTTGCTGCGACCACTGTCGTGGTTGCCGTCCCATTGTTGCTGCCTCTAATTGCGTTTCTCTTAATCCATCAAAAGGTGAGTATAAACTCACGTTATAAGTTTTGGGCGTTTCTCTTAATCCGTCCCATGGTCAAAGACATCTATCCAAGGGCAAAAACGGGATTCAAAGGTGTATTTAGCAATATTACTTGCCATCCAGGCGCGTTGACCCCAAACGCGGTTAAAACAGACGGTATTCTTGACGGGTGCAACACATTTTAAACCTCAGGTGTCTTCTTGCAACTTTTGTAACCACGAGGGTCTTTTTGCAACTGGCCCAAACCACGAGGGTGGTTTTTGCAATTTTCCCTAGAAAGAATCCTTCCTTTCTATTGCTTTTATGTAAAATTTTCTTTCCAGTATAACTAAAGAAGTATTGATTTTAGTACGACGTTTTTCTACTGCACTTTTTAAAACAAATATCCATGGAAGCTTGAAAGTGTTTGATAATAGCCATTAGCCAATTCTGAGGAAAGTAAGGCATAGAGTTATGTGTCCACTTGGTGAAAAGCTTGGATATTGAAAAGTAACAGGAGAAGCATAGCGGTCGTACATTCAAGGACCAAGAACAACATCTTTGTAAGTAGCATTATATCTCTAAAATGACTTTGTGATTTATATTATATGTGACAAAGTATTAGAGTGCATAAAATTATATTTTTCTAAGTTTTTTGGGTTAAAATTGCAAATATGTTAAATTATTAGGGTTGTCTAGCACTATTGAAGGAGAAGATTTAATCTGGATTGTCCATAAATCACTAATAGACGGTCTTATCGCATTGGCGGGTAAATTAAATCGCATTGACGTGATCCATTGCTCGCGCTGGTAACTTACATAAGTTGCCAGCGCGATCTGACCGTCCATCCATAGTGGATGGACGGACCAGATCTAACTTTAAAAATATCTAGCGGACGGTAATTTTGACCAAAATGCATCGACGGTATTTAATGAGTCGAAGGGATTCGCAGGCAAATAAGGGGGCAGTATTGTAAGTTTCATTATCCGCTACATTATGTGGCGAACATCAAAGTTTACTTTATATATATATATATATATATATATATATATATATATATATATATATATATATATATATATATAGGGAAAAGCGAATATAAGGCTAGCCTCACGCAACTTGCGTGAGGCTAGCGGCAAAAACTACGTAGTTTCGTTAAAAAAAATGAGCTCGGATATTGTTTTATTTTATTTTTTTCCTGTTTTTCTGTCGCGCATCGTCTCTCCCTTCCCCCTGTTTCCTCTCATCTCTTCCCTGTCTTCTCTGAGCAGGCCCTAGCATCATCGCCCTAACCTTCCACCGTCGACTATCATCACCCATCAACGCCCCAACATCATGCCGCAACTGTAACAGGCTAACCGTCATCAATGCCCCAACCTTCCACCGTAGACCACCAACAGCCATCGTAGACCACCAAGCTTCCGTCGCCGCCGCCGTAAACAGCCATTCCTGTCACAACCTTCCTTCGCCGGCTACTGCAACCGTCCTGCACCGGCCAACACTACCTCCACAGTTTCCACAGACGAACGCCACACTGCCTCCACAGATGAACGCCACACCTCCTTATCGAAACCCAGCACTGCCGCCGGCCACTTCACAGAGCCAAGCAGCACCTTATATCTTGAAGGCTAGCTTCCGTCGCCGGGCAGTTCCATCGTGAACAACCCTTGCAAAGAACTACGCAGACCTCCCATCACCCACCAATGGGCGGTGGAGAACGTTTGCGGCAGGAACGGATATATACGATGGCCGGAGATGGAACGTTTTTGGTCTAAGGCGGCCGGAGATGGAAGATGGGTGGTTTACGGTGGCTTGACAGTGGAAACAGTGGCGTTTGTCTGTGGTGTTGGTAGTGCACTGTCACGGAAAGAGGAAGGTTGACGCCGGCGAAGGAAGGTTGGGACAGTGGGAAGGTGGGAAGGTTGACGCCGGCACAGGAAGGTTGGGACGTTGCTAGGGATTGCGACAGAAAATACGGGGAAAAACTGTCACGGCAGGAGGATGGGTGTTGGTGGGCGTGATGTTGGCCGGTGCAGGAAGGTGGACGCCGGCACAGGAAGGTTGGGACGTTGCTAGGGATTGCGACAGAAAATACGGGGAAAAACTGTCACGGCAGGAGGATGGGTGTTGGTGGGCGTGATGTTGGCCGGTGCAGGAAGGTGGACGCCGGCACAGGAAGGTTGGGACTGTGCTAGGGCCTGCTACAGAAAATACGGGGAAGAGACGAGAGGAAAACAGGGGAAGGGAAGAGAGAAAGAGAGAGAAAACTTTGATGATGTACTGTTACAGTTGCGGCATGATGCTAGGGCCTGCTCAGAGAAGACAGGGAAGAGATGAGAGGAAACAGGGGGAAGGGAGAGACAATGCGCAACGGAAAAACAGGGAAAAAAAAAACAATATCTGAGCTCATTTTTTTAACGAAACTACGTAATTTTTGCCGCTAGCCTCACGCAAGTTGCGTGAGGCTAGCCTTATATTCGCTTTCCCCTATATATATATATATATATATATATATATATATATATATATATATGGGCTGATCCAGTGCTAGCGCTAGCAACTTAACCCAAGTTGCTAGCGCGATTTGGCCGTCTACGCGTGAGAATGGACGGCCAGATCGCGCGCCACGACAGTCATTTTTTTCACCGTCCGCTGCATAATGTAGCGGACGGTAAATTATGGTCCGCTACATTATGTAGCGGACTGAACAGCGCCAGCAACTTGCTAGTGCTATCAACGGATCAGCTCCCATATATATATATATATATATATATGAGAGCTGATCCGTTGAGAGCACTAGCAGCTTGGGTTAAGTTGCTAGCGCAATCTGGCCGTCCACGCGCGATCTGTGGACGGTCCAGATCTTTTTTTTACGTTTTTTTAAGTCTGTCCGCTACATAATGTAGCGGACAATTTTTTGACAAAAATACCCTCGACCAGTCTGTCTCGTCTGACTTTTTATGTTTCTCATTAATGTGTCCGCTACATAATGTAGTGGACAAATAAGCAGTCTTATTTCACTTTATCTCTGTTCTGCACTTATCTCAATAACAAATCTCTCTCTCATGCACCAGAAAGTCTGATCAACTCCATCATTCATCGAATATACCAACACATCTGGCTTTGTGTTGTTACTTAATGGTAAACAGACCTGCAAAAATCGTAGGATTCGTGTCAAAATTGATCTTTTTTTTAAAGTCCAAGCCTTCGAACAGTATGATCTCGTCTTTGAAGCAATCGACGGTGACAATCGCTGGTTTCGGCACCCTCCGCCCTAAGTCTCCGCTTCTTATGCCGTAATTCTCGGTTCTGTCACCACTCCCGGTGTCAAAAACATGCGGGGATTTCAAATATTGTTGATCCATTGCGATTTTAGCCGGTAACCGGCGAGTTCTGTCACCACGGGATTTCGCTGGGATTTCAAAACACGCCGGTTCTGTCACCACGGGATTTCGCCCAATAACCGGCGATTTCATGTGTCTTCAATTGAGGGTTTTCCCTTTGATTAACCACGAAGGCCACTGTTCGATCATTTTCCCTCTGATAAACCACGAAGGCCTTCGCCTCTTCAATTCTTCCACAAATCCCAAATGACACAATCCACGTATCAGCCACTCAGCACCACTACTTCGCGATCACAGTCTAGTGGCACCACCATTGCCGCTCTAGAACCCCCAGCTGAGGCAGGCCGTCGGCGCCGGTGGCTGGTAGATTAGTACAATGCCCACATCATCGATATAGAGAGAGAGAGAGAGAAAGAGAGAAAGTCTTACTTACCCAAACAGATCTGGATAGAGAGAGAGAGTCTTACTTACCCAAATAGATCTGGATAGAGAGAAAGAAAGATAAACTCCAAACAGATCTCGAGATTCTCGAAAGTTTCTGCTTTTTGATATTATGTCCGCTACATAATGTAGCGGACACACTAAACTGCTCAGTCAATCACACGGGCAAGGGGTATTTTTGTCAAAAAATTGTCCTCTACATAATGTAGCGGACAGACTTAAAAAAACGTTAAAAAAAAAACCTGGATCCCCAACAGATCGCTCATGGACGGCCAGATCGCGCTAGCATCTTAACCCAACTTGCTGGCACTCAGAACGGATCAGCTCCTACAATTTTGCATTGGTTCTTCGTGGTGGCTATGGTGGTCAACCGTGGTTCTTTGTGGTGGTACGGTTACGGGGCATGGTCTCGTTGATGTGTCATGGTGGTGCTGGTACGAAGAGATAGAGGAAGATATATAGATAGTAATGCTACGATGGCATTAGAGGTGTAAAGGAAAAAGACTGAACAATGTAATTTTTTTTTACCTTATTTTGATACAAGATAAAGTTTTATCGTAAAAACAAGAAAATGTCTTATCAATATCTTTAGTTTAGTCTACTGTTTGTATCATTTTTATCTCAAAAAAAAAAAAAAAAAATGTTAACAAACAAAAAGATATATACTGTTTCTAAAAGGAGAACTATGTTTCAAAAAATAAGATTTTACAAAATATAATAAAACATGCTGAGATCTTACAACAAAAAGATCTCATCCTAAAAATATATACTATGTTATAAATAAAAATATATATAACTAAAAAATATAAAAGTAATAAACGTACTCGAGAGTAGATTAGCCTAAAACTCAAATGTCACTTCCTGATAAAAAAAAAAGTCCATTTGAAAAGTACTTTTAATCCTGCAGGCGCGTGGAGAAATCAAAAGCATAAAATCCAGAAAGTGGTTACAGAACTGACAATAGTCAGAAACACAGTGAAGTGTGAAGACTCATTGTTTACTACCCCCTCTGAAGTTGCGGGAGGCCGCCGACTGGAACACCTGAGATTCTCTTTTCTCCCCCCTTATTTTTCTCTTCTCGAGAAATCCCCACCCAAACGAGAAAGGTAGAGAAATACCCACAAAAAGTTCCACCATATCGATCTGCTCCCTCGTTCACCAACATCCACCTTCCTTCCTTGCATCCTGTGCTTTTGTGTTTGCTTATGTGAACGCATATGGAATAGTGGGTTTTCAAGATTGTTATGGGGAGCAATCAGGCAGAGGGGATTTCTGATGACTTCTTCGAGCAGATCCTGTCGGTGCCGCCTTCTTATGGTGTTTCAAGCACTGCTGCTGCTGCTGCTGGTGGTGGTGGTGGTTACGACGGCAACTTGACTGGAACAGCTGTGGGGTTGCAGCTGGGTGGCGACGGCGGCGGTTTCAGAGGAATGAGTTTGTTGCCTCCGCTAGGCCTGAATTTGGAGCATCATCGTAACGGCGATAATGGGCCCACTATCAATGGCCATTCTTCTTCTTCTCCTCCGTTTTCAACCGGATTAAATGTAAAACTCTCTCTCTCTCTCTCGCCCCTCCGTTCAATAAGAAATAGGGAATGAGGAATCTCTCTGCCGGAGTGGGAGTGCTCTACCAGCTTTAGCGACGCTTTACTGTCGGTAAAAGTGTTATTTTTTCGATTGCTAGCGTCTGCTTCTTTATACACCTTTTAATGCTCTTGGGTGTCCTCCTCTGTCGTTAAGAAGTGCATTACGAACGAAATATCAACTTTTGTAGCGACAAATGACACCCGCATACGGAGAATATGAAGGTGTAGAAGTAGACATCTGTGAGATGATTTTCTTTTAGTAGCAGAGAGAAGAAAATCGCTGTTTACATATTCTTGTTGTTTTGGGTTTGACCTGCACCCTTTTTACGAAGCATAAACTTTTGCAGCAGAAGTGTTTGATGGTTATTGTTACTTGTTATTCTGTTGAGTAAGATTAAAGCTACATCTCTTCTTGCTAAGCATCTTTTAGAAGTTTGTCACAAAGTATACTTTACAAGAAAGGCTGTCCATTAGAGCAGGATCTTAGCGTTGATTTAGCACCTCATTTTTTGAGGGGTAAATTGAAGGCTGTCTTGATCTTGGGTTTCATTTGATAATTGGGCTTTTTCTCATTTCTAAATTGTTTGGTTTTTAACAGGATAGAGATTCTGTTCGTCTGACTAGCTCATTTCCTGCTTTCGGGCCTTTGCAACCTCATCCCCTCCGTCCTCCACCACCCACTCCTCAACTTCACCAGGTATACCTCTCATATATGTCCAATATAATCTGCGTGTGTGTATGGGTGTGTGTGTAACATATTATGCTGTTAGACTGACACTAATTTCAATACGAACTGGGAAAAAACTTGCTTATTGATAGTCAAATTATGAGGATTAATGGTCCTTTTCCTTTTCTTATGGGAAGGGAAGGGGAGGAAATACTGCTGAGACTGTAACTTAGCTCTAAATTCGTATTACATGTACTATCTTGACTGCTTTATTAACTCTACTTTGAAGAGTGACCTTGTTTTGCAGAAGCTTATTTTGGAGAACCAGCTTGCTCTGATTAAAAATAGTTTTACCTTGCTAACAAGTTATTAGTTCATGTGGGTGGTATAAGACTAATTTGATGTTGTTTGGGGACAAATGATCAATTATCTCATCTTTTACTTAGCTCTTGTCTTTGCACTAGAACTTCAGCAAACATTGCTCCGCCCGCCGTGACCCAGAAAAAATAACAAAGTATGACTACGGTAAAATGGTAATTGCAGAGTTTAAAAACGTGGACTACAATGAGGCATATCATTATAGGGAGACCATGCTTCTGCTGTAAAAGATTTCTTTTCTTGATTATGGAATTCTGTTTTCTCAAATTCTTTTGCAGCCTTTCCATAGCCAAACTACAGCTCGAACAGTCACTGCTTCGCCACTCCTACCTACCATGAGACCAAGGGTGCGAGCAAGGCGGGGGCAGGCCACAGATCCCCATAGTATTGCTGAGAGGGTAAGCTTGATTTCTTCCAACAGAGAATCTAATCCTCTGTTGATTATGGCTGTAAGACAGCTACTGTTTTCTCAATCAACATATTTTACTGCTGGTACCACTAAGAGCTGAATGTTAGTAGCATAATGCTGGGAAGAGCTGAATGTCAGTGCTCGTTGTTAAAGTTGATTAGTTGATGTTACTAGGAGACCGTTCTTGGGGAGGTCACTGTTGTACTTGTATAGAACAATTATTCTATAGTTTGGCTCTCCGAAATCGATTTTGTTTAACATCTATATGCATTTGTTTTATGTTATGTTCGCTTTCCAAATGTTTGTACTCTGCCTCTATTGCTATATTATCTTGAACACCTGATTTAATTTGGTGGCAGTTACGTAGAGAAAGAATAGCTGAAAGAATGAGGGCTTTGCAGGAATTGGTTCCTAGCTGCAATAAGGTCAGAGCTTGCTCCTGCAATTAATTTAATTCTGGATTCAGCTGAACGAGTGTCTTTTACTTTCCTTTTTTATTTTGTTGACATTTTAAAACTCATTTAGAGTTTTAAGTTCTTAGTTACTAATATGAAGATTGCTTAGACTAACGGTAATAAAAGGGGAAGATAGACTAAGTAAAGAAAGTTGCGCAAGCTCTCTCTCTCTCTCTCTATATATATATATAACTATTGTCGTCTCATAAATTAATCTCCCTATCGTCTTCTCATAGATTAAGCATTGCATTAAGAAAATTTGCCAATTTCGCCATCGCATTTGCATGTATTATCATGGGGTGCTTCAAAAACATATATTAAAAATTGTTGCGGAAAAAAGGAAACAAAATGTTCGAGACATGAAAGTGTTTGTTGGTCAAGCAAGATAGTTATTCCTCACGATATCCAACATAAATTTGAGCAGCCTTGTACTTAGGGTTTGTGCTTGACAAGGTTTAGCTGAAGAACTTCGATACCAAATTGTAGCATTAGTTTTCCAAATAATTTTTGGCTGATACCTGGATTATAGGAAGATGATTACAACTCCCCTATGGCGACATTTAATGGTCACTAAACATGCTTAGTGGCGTTTTTTCTGACACCTTCAACGGGGATTTTAGGCATCTTCCTACTGTCTGAGTAGCAGCCAAGAACTTTCCTAGTTTTCCTTTGAAAAATTAAATCCAGAAATTGTTCAGAATATTCACTCCATTTCTCTACTAAAAGGTAGAATTGTTTCTAGCAGACTTTTTTCTGTTGATTGTGTTATGAATATGCAAAAGTGGGTGTAGATTGTTCCCCTTCCATCCTGTGCCTATGGTCCATATTCATGGCCAACTTTGGGGAGCTAGGCTATTTTTCAGGCTAACATTTCCTTGTACAGTGCCAAGCTGAAAGCTATGATAATTGTAGACAAATGACCTTTGCGAGGGACTTCTGTAAGGTGAAACCCAAGTAGGCCTTAATGCCATTGGACTCGCCGTTAATGGTTGACTATGGTCTTGAAAAACTCCAGGAGTTGGCAGCATTTCATCTCAGACTCCTTTCCTGCAACTATTCACAACATTGTTAGGCTTCATCTATAAATAGGATATGGTTGTAAAAATGAGAACACTCACCAGTTGTCAACGTCACCTGAATTTTACAAAAGTAGTCATTGTTTCCTTTCTCTTTTTGGGGTTCATATGATTCGCTAGTTTAGTTAGTGGCCGGAAACCTCTATATCAAAGTGTTTCTAAAAATGTCCAAGAAGTAACCACTACCACTTGTCCCAAAGTTAAAAGCCCTCACTTTGAGAGTTGAACTTCCTATGGACAGTTCTTCTTTAACGTTTATCACGAGTAAATTAATAAACATGTTTTGTTAAGTCATTGTTTCCTGTGTAATCATATTCTATTGCTCAATTCTGACAAGTGTTTTGGGAGATTCCAAAGGGAAAAGGACTCTTCAATTATACAGGCTTTTGTGTATGATGGTCTAAGACATTGTAATTTTGCTGTTGCAGTTGGAAAAAAATTGGTTCTGTTACTACTTTTTTCTGTACGATATGTGCACAGCATTTCTTTTGAATTTAGGACACTGTCATGTGCAAAATTTTCCAGAGCTTTATATCTGGTTCTTGTTTGCTCAAAGGACTCGGATGGTCCTGCCTAGAGTTTGGAAGGTTTTTGTTGTCTTTGAGATTAAAGTTTCCTTAATTGCTGTTATTTGAAAATTCATGAACTTACTTTTGGCAATGGTAGTGCCACCATTTTTTGTGTAATAGAAGAGAGTAAACTTTGAAAGTTGCATTATACGCTTCATAATTGTGTGAAGCAGCTCCTCCCTTATCTTATTATTCTCAACTGATGCTTTTTACAATATGAAACTCTGTAGTTATGCCATTATAACAACAGGTTAAATTCAGAAAAAACCTATTTCTCTAAGGAAGGCTGATGCCATATGAATTATTTGTGCAGACTGATAGGGCAGCCATGCTTGATGAAGTTGTTGATTACGTGAAGTTTTTGAGGCTGCAAGTTAAGGTATTAATTAAAGCGGATATTAAGTAGATTCATTATTTAGAAAATATCTGTTTGACCTTCATGTTCCATATGATAGATATCTTCTTAGACAAAGGCTCCGGTTTGCTTTTTTGCCATGAATGGTATCTACAATGTACAATTTACTTTTAAGGTTGATCTTCAATATTAGTCACGAACTGTTATTAGTGTAACCGATCAATTGATTCGTGAACGTCTTGTACTTAGTCCTGCTATCCTCTTATAAAAAGGCTATGATTTCGCCCCTTGACCTTGTATTTGACTTTTTGCATGAAAAGGTAAAATAAACATTTTAGAAATTAGTAAGTCACAGTATTTCATTTGGTTCTTGGCGTGGATGTCAAAGTAAGGTGTGTATACTTTTGTTTTGCAGTGATTTCTTCTACATAGATATTATAGTTAGCACAAACATAATTTGTATATCGGAATGTCTCGTCAACCTAATATGCTATTCAACACCCGCGTTGTCCCCTGAAAGTTATTGTTTTCTTGTTAATGAATCTCTTAGCCACAAAAGAGGTGTGGAAAAGCGTAGAAGGTGTGGAATTGGACTTTCATATATCCTTTCTCAATCCTAAAAGAAAATCTGAATGTGTATGTGGTTTGTAGACACTCTTCTACTGTTGAGAAATCGGGTAATAGAAGTCTCAAAAAGAAAAATTATGGAAGTAAAATGTTGCTCAGATGGTTGGTCATTACAGTTTAAAAGTTCGCTCAGATGGTTCCTACATTATGGTTTCAAAGTTTCAACCTGCAATGTTTAAGAGTTAATACTTCTAACGTGTCTTCAACTCTTCATAAATATGTCCCAAGTGTTACAAAAAATTTGTATGAGTTACCTGGTTTTCTTCATCAGGAACTTGGCCATTCATATTAACAAAGCAGGCCCTACTCAGCCATTTGAATGTGGTCTTCACATAAATTTTTACATAATGTACTTGGTTGAATAGGTTTCTTCAGGTTGTTTCCCCTTGGCCAATCTAGAACTTTCCAGGCAAGGCTAGATTTTGTAACGCCAGTAAATAAAAAGCCTTAGTCAGTTTGTTTGAATTAGTTACATGGTCAAATGGGATAGAGTTCTTTAGACAGCTTTTATGTATAATTCTTGTTTGTCTTTGGTGATCTTTAATCAGGTTTTAAGCATGAGTAGATTGGGCGGAACTGGTGCAGTAGCTCAGCTTGTTGCTGATGTACCTTTATCATCAGAGGTAAATGTTATATGTAGTTAATTAACGTGCTTATGCATGTTTTGTATCTACACGGTATTTTACACATAAACAGATAAATTTTGCATGTAGATTTCTTTAGACATTTTTTTTTCTTTTTTTTTCTTTACCAATGGCATTCTTTTTATGGTGCATAGTAAGTGTATGCTATGTCAAGTAACTTATATAGATATATCTGCTTTGCCCCCTTTTTATCATGGCTGATGGCTTACCCTCTAAGGTTCAACCAAGGGCTAATTTTGTTCTTAAACTTTCTTTCACCCTCTGCGATTTCTTTTGCTCCGGTTCACTTGGAACACCTGCTCACACAGACTCGACATTTTATGCTTACTCTGGAAGTTATTTGTGCAGTGTTTTCCAAAGCACATCTAGGACATGGTGTTACCATTTCCGGATGCACAAAATAACCTGTAAAGTAAGTCAAATAACCCTACCAAAGCTCGTTGGGCTGATGACCGTGAGTCCTCGTGATTCAGAGGCAAAAGAATCTCAAAAGATGATATTAGTCCTGCATTCAACTATTATGCTGTAGGGCCATGTTCAAGGTTGCTAGGTGGTTTAAGCATGAGAGGGGGGGGGGGGGTTGTTACTGGCACCAGAATCGTACATACTTCATGTTTGCATTGAACTTTTATAGATGCATCTGCATTGCCCATCTATATATATTCCTTGCACTCTTCAGCTGCGTTATCTGGTAGATCATCTTCTCTGTATTTTGTATTTGTGTGTTATTGACTTCGTAATACTGAATGTAACGAAGGGAGAAGGGTTGGATAGTGGAGCCAATCAGCAACCTTGGGACAAGTGGTCGACTGATGGCACAGAACAAGAAGTAGCAAAGTTGATGGAAGAGGACGTTGGAGCTGCCATGCAATATCTCCAGTCCAAGGCACTTTGCATCATGCCCATGTCGCTTGCAGGTGCAATTTTTCAGACAGACCAACCCGATTATGCACCTACACTGGTCAAGCCAGAAACAAACCCTGCTTCATAGGCCAAAGCTAGGATGCACATACTTGGCTCATCACGACGCACTTCCGGAACCCACATCCAGCTCGCGGTAGTCTCTTATCCCATAAAAGGTGGGTCTCTTCCTCCAGCAATGTCATGGTGCTCCATTACTTGTGCCTAATTCACACATTTACTTCCATGTTTCCAAAAAAAGCATTATTTGCTGGAGCTTGCATCTACATTGTTTCTTTGCTAGACACTGAGATTGATATGGCGCCAAGGTTGTAGGGAAACCTGTCGTCTTAGTTGAAATGCCCAAGCAAGTAATTAGAATCAGCCTGGCCTACACTATAAAGTCGAACCCAGGGCTAAATAAAGGAAGTCGGATAACCAAGTCGAAGCACGTCACTCTTTCTGAGCAGGTGTCCAGAGACCGAAGAAGTCTCAGGATGAAGGGAGAAAGCGCGTGTACAAATTCACGCAGGAACTCCCACTCCCTACTATCAGTCCTGGGTTCAACTTTCATACTGCAGGCCGGGATGACGATCAAGCTTGTGGGCCAGTGTAATAACACGAGCCCGGGATTAACTACTGCACCAGCATTCTAGGTACTTCATGTTTCAATGCAGCCATGAATGAGCACCACCATGTACTCGTAGCGAACGAAATACGCTATACGCAGATTTCAGCAAAATTATATATCTATTGCTAGAATACGAAGGCAAGTAACATAAAAGTTCTAGATAACGAGATTCTGCAGTTGAAAGTCTGCATTACCTTTCCAATTTTGTCAAACAAGGAGTGATTTGAAACCAGGAAAGATGGTAACACAGGCCCTTAGATGCTTTTGAAGTTAAAGATTTCAAAGTCTCATTCATTGTTCATAATATCCCTGGTGGGGTTTAGCAGTGGATGGCCTAAACCACTGATTGCGAAAGACTTTCCCCCTTTAGGTGGTGGATTGTGGGGCCACTTGAAAAAGATGTGGATATTATGTTAATAATAATGCCTTTGGAGAAACTGGGCTGCCAGTTGATCTGAAAATTGGTTTGGTTGAATTGAATATTTTAAGGGGCAAGTTGTTTGATTGATTCCTGCAGCAAGTTGATATTTTCAAATTGGGCTGTTCTCTTTTCCGAGTTTTTTGTTTCTGATTTTCTGAAGAAGTGTCCACTAGGAGATTAAAAGCTCCACTTTTAAATGTCTCTAAGAGTCATTTACAGTGAGCTAAGTTTAATTTTGTATATACTAAGGAAACGGAGAGAGATACAAAACATGTCCAAAAGGCAAATAAAAGACTTACAGATGATAACTCCATTCGATAGGTAGTGAGCAAAATTAAAAACTGATAAAAGCAGCGACAGTGAGATATTATTGTTATTTTTTGTTTTATGGACAAGCAAAATAGCTAACCACTAGAAAACAAACAACAAAAACAAGATAAATGCCGACAAACTAGCTAACCACTAGAGAATAAGCCACAACAAGAGAACTATTAATTAAGAAAACTAGATAACTCTAACTAAATAAGTCAATCAAAAGACTCTAGCCAACTGCCAGCCACCAGCCCTAGGACACGTTCCCCGATGCTACAACCTAGCTCGATCAACGTGCCTCGCTCTGACGCCAGAAAACACCGCCTTCTCCGGCCAACACGTAGTTGTCTATCTCCGGAGGACCCCAAAACAACAACAAATATCGAGCAAGAGGCAAAGAACAACACTGACTGACCTCACAACCACCGACCGAGAAGCAAACAGTAAGTCATCACCGACCTCCTGGCATCACAACTGTCGAAAACGATCATCGTTAATCGGATAAGGGACCTCCAGAAACTAAAATAGCTCTCGGCCACTTGACCCCTCACAGACCGAAACAAAATTGACCTAAATGCAACCAATACAACCTAATCATAGTCATAAAACCTTTCTAGGGCAAAGGGGAAGGGGGAACAACTAGGGGGAGGGGGAAAAACCCCTAGAAGAAACCCAACCCTAGACTTACCTATCCATCTCCCTCCCGAGGCAACGTTGGCAAACGCCGACGGTGAAAAAAGAACCTCTGTTTAGAATCGAACCACAAACCACATGAAGAGCACCTTAAAGGATCTCGACGGCTTAACCCGTCATCAACGCTTACCAATCGTCGTTGCCGGAAAGTAATCTGACTGAACGCAGTCCATCGAAAATGATGACGGTTGTCCCGCACTCCGATCGCAACCAGATCTCACCACTCAAACCCTAACTAAAGAGATCTAACTACCACATCACCACACATCGGGAGAACCGACGGTGGTGACGGAGTCGGAAAAGGGGAAAATAGGGTTTTTTGGAGAGAGAATGTGTATCGCACTTGTCGCCTCTTAGAGACAACTTTTTTCTCTTTGGGCTCATCATTAATTGTAGCCTTGTCTATTTTTTTTTATTTAAATGAGGATACTATACCCTCTTAAGTAATGATTAAAATTTCACGAAATTTTTTTGGCTACTACCATGATTGTAGGAAGATACCTACAACCCTATATAGTGACAATTAATTGACCCCAGTGTTGTTAAAGGTGCAGGCGCAAGCGCAAAAGGTCTCTGGAGCCTAGGCGCAAGGCTCACGCCTTTTCGAAGTGAGGTGCAATATTAAAATAAATAAATAATAATACATTAAAACAATAAATTATGTTAAAAAAATAAGAATTTGACAATTAACAAACTTTCAAACACTAGAAAAAGTTTCAAGGTCCATCACGCCATAATTTAACAAGTTTCCAACATAAGAGAAATCTTAAATCCACTGAAAAATAACAAATCACCAAACACTAGTGAACATAACACCACCATCTTCATCATCACCAAGAGCCAACGCTTTCTTCAAATGGAATCATAGGCTCCATGTCCGATAGAGATTCCTCCTCAACTTCATCTTCTTCGTCGACCATGTGAACTGAAGGAACTGATCTACTTGACGTGGCAGCCCTATCTAATGACGGCCTTACCCTTCTTGTGAAAAAAGAAAAGAAAAATAGAAGCTCAAATTAATACACTATAATGAGATATGAAGGATACACAAAAATACATGTACAGAGATCATCGAATTGGTACGACTTTGATTTCACAAAATGTATTTTCACAATACACCCTATTACTAAGGTTGCTGAATGAATACAAGGCTTCCTCTTTCTATAAGGCTATGCTAGTGAAGCTGTAACTTATTCTACATACACCAAAACTCCTACCGGGAAGATTATAAACCGTCAATTACATCACCCCATATATCTTAAATTTTCACAGCATATCATCTCAATTCTCAAAGCAAACATAAGTTTTCTAAGTGTCATTGAATGGGGGAAAACAAAAAGCAGGAGATTAACAGCGGATCAAATGACTTTCAAAGACTAGAAACCAAAAGAGAGAGAAAGCTTCTTTAAGAATGGAAAGAGTCAGAACACAAACCTGCGGAGAAACCGGAGTAGTAACTGCGAATGGGACCTGCGACTAAGGTGCAGGCGGCTGAAGCAGCGCCAGTGATTGGGAATCGTGCCAGTTAGCTGCGACAGGTACGGGAGATGCTCCGGCAAGCTGCGACGGTTCACGGGCCGACGACGACGAATTGAGATTTGTGTCTTGCCGTCTTGGGTCGTGAGGTGAGAGACTGTGAGAGACTGTAAGAGAGTTTGGCTGAAGAAAATCAGAAAAGGTGTTTTGATTTGGTAAAGACAAACATGAAGATCCAACGGCTATTCACAGCCTTGCGCCTAGCTTGGCGCCTCCACCGCCGCGACGCGCCTAGAGCCTTGGCGCCTGGGCGCACGAGGCGCGCGCCTCCTTGAATGCGCTGAGCCTAGGCCTAGGCGAGGTGCGCTGTGTGAGCCTAGCTGCGCCTGGCGCCTAGGCACGCTTTTTACAACACTGATTGACCCTAAATATTTTTATTGACTTTTCTGCCAACACTTTTAGCAACATTCAACAACAATTCTTAATAGTACCTTTAGCGTCACTAAATAAATGCACTAAAAATATTTAACGACAATTAATTACCGCTATATGGGGATTGTAGGTATCTTTCTACAACCCGGGTAGCAGTTAGTAATTTTTCCACAGCTCAATACACTAATGCCATGGCCAGTCACATGAAATGACAAAATACCCCTTGTTAAAAGCTGCCATGTCTTCTCTCTTCTAAATGGCTCGTTATTTTTTGAGATCGATCACTTTCATCAAAACTCACCAGTACCACGGTTTATCGCCATTCACCAAGGAATGACAATGGGGTGGCTTGGATGAAAAATCTTATAAAATACATACCCGCGCCGCTGGTCTTGAAGCCCCATTTTGAACTCCCCCTCCGCGCCATCGGGTCAAATAATTGCAATACCATACCCAATCCTAAGCTAATTTAAGAAACCCGCCCTCGCCCCGATATTCTTTGTAGCAAATTCACCATTTTCACCCATCACCACTGATTACCGAATGAAAAAAAAAGAAGCAAATTCAACAACAAAAAAATAGATTGTGTGATCGAATGCCATTAGACAGAATCTCTCAGTATGAGAAAGAATTCTAACTAGTATAAAAACCAAAATTACTAAATCACTTTAAGAAAAAGATGACTTGATTAAAGAAAGAAAGAACAATCAGATTCATTCTTCAAAGAAAGCTCTTTACAAATACCAGAAATAAACTAAAGAAGAGAACTCCTTAAACAAACATAACCAGCCCCTTACGGCTAAAAAAATAAGCACACCCCTCCCCTCCAATCAGACAAGCTCATTTCGAACTCCTTAAACAAACCATAACCAACCAGTGGAACAATTAATCAAAATTACATCTCAAAAAAACCATATTACAGAATAAACAAAAAAAAAAAGGAAATGAAAATAACTAATTTCATATCCGATCTAGCCCAGTCTTCTTTGTTGCCAATTGACTCTCAGAGATATGATGGTGGAGGTGGTGGTAACAGTTGCTAGTGGACGGTTCTGTGGTGATGACGGAGAATGTGGTGGTGAAGGTGTTTGGTCGAGGTAGAGGTGGTGGTAATGGTGTTTGGTCAAGGTGGGGTGGCTTGTCACCGTGCGGGGCTGATGGCTGAAGATGCGCGGGGGAGAAGAAAAAAGGAGCGGCGCTAGGTAAGAGTAGGTTGAGAGAAGACTTAAAGGGTATGGTTTTGGTGAGGGAAACTATATATATTTTAAGATGGACAGTTGAGATTGATTGATGCATATGGTTAATTATATCGGGGCGGGTACAATTCAAGGGTCGGCTCGGGTCGAATACTGGGCGGGTTGGACAGAATACCATACCTGACCCTGACCCGCTGCGGGTTAAAATTATAAATACCATACCCGCCCCATAACCCAATCAAAGTCATAATAACTCGCTCCTATCGAATCGGGGCATGTAGGAGATCCGCCAGACACGAATCTAATTGTCATTCCTTACATTCACCACAGCCATTTCTTATTGAGTGAAGGGGAATTCGCCAAAAAAGTCAATTGGGAGTCGACATCACCTTTCCAAGCTTTCACTGTGCTTGTCACCTTCCTCTAAATTTTCAGCCGGAGTCACCACCAGTTCACCATTTGCACGACGTGGCAACAAATAATTTTAGGGAGACGACTTCAAGCCGATTCATTTTGGAAAATTGCAGAAGAGTTACAACTAAATTTTAGGGTTGTTTAGTCATTGTTTATTGTTGCATTGTGGCATTAGTAAATTGGGTTGTGGCAATCTCGTTAACCAGATGTAATGGTCTTCTTCTATTCTAGAAAGGATTTGAAAGAGAGATTTGTGGGGCAAAATCTCTTGTTGGAATAACCATTCTAGAATAGTTTTTTGTCAAATTCACAGGAGAACTACCTTTTTTTTTTGTGCAACATATCTTTTTACTTTTCTACCGTTCATCACTCTATCTCCCCTTCTTTTTTAGTCTCAGCCAACTAGTTTTCATTTTTGGTTTCACCAATGAATTTATAATTCATTTATTCCATATCCAATTATCGTTGTACAATACTTATCTGCAAATGTTGCCAAACGTTAAACTTAACAAATTTTGAGATTTCAAAATGCAAGATTTTAAAATGAAGGGAACTTCCTAGTATTTTAACATTCTTCATCCAAACACACATTAAGGTAAATTAAGTCATCTTAACAAAAAGTGAAACAAAATCTAACAGTAGAAGGTGTCGGTGTAAGTTTTCAAATAATAGCGGGTGTATTACATCCAAAACTCAAAATTACTAAACGTAATTTTCTTTCAAACGTAACATTAAAGGCCACCTTGATGGTTTCATTTTTTTTTTATCCGTTTATTCACTATTACAAGAAACATATATCTAGTACAGTAATATGATAACCTCATATATGTAAACACTCGAATGACTCCTATACCACATCTCATCTACCTACAAGATGCGACCAACAAATATACCCACATAAAGAAACCCTTAAACGCAGGGACGGATCCAGAAAGTCTAATCAGGAGGTGCTAAAAAATCATAAAAAAGATTTGATTGCTAACATAAAAGAATTCAGAAGGTTCAAGTTCACATAAAACACGAATAATAAAAAAACACATTATAACTTGCGTAAGTATTGAATACGTATAATACAAAATAGATTGCTCAATTTAACTATTAACAATATATTTTCATTATGCATAGTGATTTATTTAACTTGCTATGGTTAGTCAACAATAAAGTACAAATTTTGCATGAAAAAAACTTAACTCTTACTGTATAGATATACTAATGTGATTATCAATTGTATGCGTACATTAGTCACGTCTACTAATGTGATTATTAATTGTATGAGTACATTAGTCACGTATAAGTTAACAAATTATAAGAATTTAAACTTAAAAAAAACTTAATCTATTCTTTCTTTCTTTTTTTTAATCTGGAGATTTAGAATTTGAGATCTTGAAGAATGAAAATAGTAGTATTCAACATAACAAAAAAGCATCATCTTCCATGCCAAACAGGGCTGACAAGATTGTTCTTCCAATAAGGCAAAAAACCACGTCATACCAAACCCCAATATGCCCAGTCACTTGTAGTACATGTGTCTCCCTATCACCCCTGAAACCTCTAAGTACATCATAAATTGTTTAAGAAAATGGTTGTTTATCTAGCCATCAGCATTACCACCACAACAACAGAATCAACGACCAAACGGCGCTATTTAAGGTCATTACAACCAGTGCTAGAACTAGTGCACCACCACATAAACCAGTCCTCGAAAATAGACACCACAAAAACGCTAAAACCCACCAAATAAACGACACTATCAATCTACACCAACAAGTGCCCTCCGAGAACCACCAAATGCAACCTTAAGGGTACCTCCACATGAAGGGGTAAGGGGGAAACCATCTCGAATGGAAGAGGGAGATGGGATGGATAGAGTGGGAGAGCCCTACTAAAAACAAGGGGAGAAAAAACCAAACATGTACGAGATACCACCCTCAACACTACACAAAACCAAACCGAGAGGGAAGCTAGCTACTAGAGAGTGGTTGCAAGAGAGGGAAGAAAGAAAAGCAATATGGGGAGACCTAGACATAAACACCTAAGGGACTCATCGCCCAGACAAATCACAATCCCAAACAATTCACTCATAATTCCCTTGAGCCATCGTGTTGCAACTCGTTATACCATCTTACTACCATCTAATCCAAAAACACAGTCATTTAAAGGAAATAATGAAGCCTTGAAGATTCTGGCGACTATGACCGATAAAGAAGAGAAGAGTAACTTATACAATGTATGGAAATGAACGAGTGGACCTCAGCACTGGCAGCGACAATGGAGTAGATCACATCTCCAAGGCTAGACATAGATCTAGACCAAGCTAAGTAAGACCAAGATCTCGAAACTTAGATCTAGATTGTTTTAGGTAATTTTAACAGAAGAAAAGAAGTGTTTTCCATGTCCAAGAGGAAGAAGAAAGGATGCAGTAAAGGATAATCTCATATTCATGGAAACAAACAGTTGACCTTCAGTGAGATTTTAGGATCTAAATTAGCATGATTCTTGGATCTAAATTAGCTTGATTTTAGGATCTAAATTGATTGTTATGTTGTATACAAAGGCATGATTTGCCATTCTGTAAAAACACAAAATGAATATAATTGTTCATTTCTTTATGGTATCAGAGCCATCCTTCTAGCATAGGCATTTCTTTTTAATTTTTCAGTCATGGAAGACGAATCTGCAAGTTATGTTCATGAGGGTTTGGCGCCCGTTGCAAATGTTCAAAACATCACAATTGACACCAAATCCCCATTCTACTTGCACCTGTCTGATCATCCAGGCTTGATCTTTGTTACACAATCTCTAAGTGAAAATGGAGAGAATTATTTCACTTGGAGAAGTAACATGTTGACGGCGCTCCAATCCAAGAACAAGGCAGGGTTCGTAGACGAGTCGATAGCAAAACCCGATGTTCATTCCAGGGATTTTCAATCATGGATCCAGTGTAATGCTATGGTCAAATCATGGATTGTCAATTCCCTTTCTAGAGAATTACAAACGGGTACTGCATATGCAGACACTGCGAGTGAAATTTGGTACGATTTTGATTAACAATTTACTCAGGGCATTGCACTTAGAGTGTATGACCTGAAGCGATCTATTGCTTTACTACAACAAGAGAAATCTGTCATTTCTACATACTATGGTAAGTTAAAAGGTGTGTGGAATGAATTACAAAATCTTAGACACGTAACTGTATGTACTTGTGGTGCTGGAAAGCAAATGCAGGAAATGCGGGAAGAAGAGAAAGTCTTCGATTTTTTTTGATAGGATTGGACGAGGCTTACAAGACGGTGCGATCCCAAATTCTGAGCATCGATCCATTGCTAGGACTTGGGAGAGCATACATCGTGGCTGCCCAAGAAGAAAAATGGCAGGCGGTCACTGCTGTGCATGTCCCTACTATCGAGGCCATAACTTTATTGGCCAAAGCACCACATATGCGGCATGAGGTGACCAGAAAACTGACCGGCATGGTGAAAATTCGGGAGAAAGATGGCATGGTGGATTACACTATACCCAGTGTAATCGATCCAATCACTCCAGAGAGAATTATTATGAGATCATCAGATACCCACCTAGATAAAGAAGGCCCAAACCGCGAGGAGAAAATTAGACATGGCTCCGCGCAGCCAGAGGCACAGCACTGTCGGTGGCGATTGCCCAACCGTTTTCCGCTAAAGCCAATGCATCCGCAACATTTCCAAATCACAACCCTGCATATAAACCATGGCCGCACACTACCGAAGACACAGCACTAGCGGCAACGGTTGCCTAACAGTTCGTTGCCACATCCAACGCTTCTGGGTCGTTTATAAGCTTCACACCTAGTGAAATGCAAAGACTAATTGTTGATCTTTCGGGCCGCCAATCAACCCACTAATGGGCCTTCCGCAAATATGGCCTCACAAAATATATCTGGTAAGCCAGACTCGTGGATTAATGATACCGGGGCCATAGACCATATATCATGTAAAATTGATACTATGACCAATGCTTATACAAATCCAGATATACCCACGGTTCAAATTCCCAATGGTGATACCGTCCCGATTCACTCTTTGGGACGAGTAAATCTTGGCCGTAATTTGCATCTCGAACAAGTTTTGGGCGTACCTAATTTCTGTTTTAATTTATTATCAGTCTGTAAATTGACTCGAGATCTCAACTGCGTTCTAATTTTTGGATCTGAATTTTGTGTGATACATGACTTACTCTCGATGAAGCCGATTGGAGTGGGTAGAGTGCGAAATGGCTTATATCATTTGGAACCAACGAGGGCGGGGAAGGTGCTTCTGTCAAAAGGACATAACACTGCGGATTTGTGGCACTGTCGTTTAGGGCATCTACCAATGAACCATATCTCGCTGGTTTCCAACTTACCTGTTACTTTCAATTCGCCAAAACCTTTATCTTGTAATGCTTGTTGCAAGGCCAGACAAACTAGATTGCCTTTTCCACACAACAAAAATAAATCGATGCACAACTTTGATTTAGTACATTGTGATATATGGGTCCATATCACACTAAATCTTATTCTAGGTCACATTATTTCCTCACAATTGTTGATGATCACAATCGAGCCACATGGGTATTTCTCGTGAAATTCAAGTTTGAAATCAGACACGATCTCTTGATGTTTTTCAACTGGGTTAAGACAATTTAACACCAAAATCTAGGTTTTTAGAACTGATAACGGTCTTGAATTTGTATATCATGAATTACTAAATCTTTATTTTGAGAATGGATAGGAATCGACAGACAAACAAGCTGCATGGATACACAGCAACATAATGGAGTGGTGGAGCAAAAGCACTGACATCTCTTAGAGGTAGCTAGAGCTTTACGATTCTAGGCCAAACTTCCAATCAGATTTTGGGGGGAGTGCGTACTTACCGCTGCCTAGTTAATCAACCGCATGCCACTTTCTGTGCTAAAAGACCGGACACCTTACGAAGTCTTATTTGGTAAGATACATGACTAATCATTTGCAGACTTATGGATGTCTCTGTTATGGGCACATAAATAGCAAGCCACACGATAAGTTCGCCCCTCAAATTAAGCCTGTCATTTTTGTTGGTTATCCCAATGGGCAGAAAGAGTATATGATTTATGATTTGGACAGGGAACTGATTTACTCTTCACGAGATGTTCAGTTTTTTGAAAGCATATTTCCTTTTGCTAGCACAAAAGATAATATTGTTGACCTACAAGCCTGCCATACCCCTTTTGGGTTAACGGATCATCTTCCAGTTGATTGGGAGTGTCAAGAAACTAGTCATGCACCCACAAATCAGTTCACCCCTATACCAAGTGAATCAACTCAGACCAGTGGTGTGCCAACTAGATCAATCTCACCCCACAACGTCGACCTTGAACCCTTATCTATTGGATCATCCTCATCCCAAGACCAAATGCCCTTAGATCAAGCACCAGGATCTGCTGAGTTGTCACCATCTACCATACAGTCACCCATCAGTACTGAGCAGTTTGCCCTACTTGTGAATGAACCTCCACTTGTGCCTTTTAAACGCAATGTAAAAGACAAGTGTCCAAGAATCTTTCTGGGTACAACTATACATTGCCACCATCCCTTGGCCCGCCTTCTTCTACTTCGCACTCTTCCTCTCCATCGGCTACTCGACGGTATATCCTATATCCCATAATATTTCATATTCCAAATTTTCTAGAACTCACACTGCATTTTTAGCGGGCATTTCTTCGGTTGATGAGCCCAAATATTTTTCTCAGGCAGTGAAACATGCTCATTTGAGGGATGCCATGGCCAAGGAGATTTTTGCTTTGGAAGCTAATAATACTTGGACACTTGTGTCATTACCATCTGGGAAACGTGCCATTGATTCTAAGTGGGTATACAAAGTCAAATTCCACCCAGATGGCACTGTGGAGAGATACAAAGCGCGACTTGTGGCTAAGGGATACACCCAGATTGAAGGTCTGGATTTTCATGAAACATTTGCCACCGGTTGCCAAACAAGTTAAGGTTCATTGTATTCTTGCCATTGCTTCAATAAAGAAATGGGAACTCCATCAGTTAGATGTCAACAACGCCTTCTTGCATGGCGATTTAGAAGATGAAGTATACATGAAGATTCCTCAAGGTTTTTCTAGACAGGGGGAGAATCGTGTGTGTCGTCTTCAAAAGTCTCTGTATGGGCTTCGTCAGGCTTCACGCAATTAGTATCACAAGTTTACTCAGTCCTTACTTGAAGTAGGTTTTATTCAGTCTCAATCTGATCATTCTTTATTCACATTCACTCGTCAAGGATATTTTCTTGCTGTCCTTATTTTGGTTGACGACGTGATTGTCATTGGGATTGGTTTAGCTAAATTTTCTTGGCTAAAACACTACTTGGATACTAAGTTCCATATTCAAGATCTTGATAAACTCAAGTACTTTTTCAGCATTGAGGTGGGACGTTCTTCTGATGGAATCGCGTTGAGCCAATGCAAATATGTTCTTGACATTTTAACAGAATGTGGTCTAACATTGCAAGCCATCTTCCTCACCCATGGCTGAACAACCAACTTGATCTTAGTTTAGGAGAACTATGCGATCATCCAGGACAATATAGACGTCTCATTGGTAGACTACTATACCTAACGATCACTCGTCCATATATAAGTTATGCAGTGCACATCCTAAGTCAGTTCATGCACAAGCCAAGACGACCACATTATGATGCTGCCATACACGTTCTTCGCTACCTCAAAAATTCGTCCGGTCAAGGTATTTTGCTCTTCTCCAACAGTTTTCTATCCTTACGCGCTTATTACTTTGCCGATTGGGCTGGCTGCCCAATAACTTGCAGATCCACCATTGGGTATATCTTGTTTTTGGGATCTTTAAGCATTTCCTTACGCTCAAAGAAACAATCCACAGTCCCGCGTTCCACCACTGAGGCAGAATACAGGGCAATAGTCACCACTGCAAGTGAGATTATTTGGCTTCTTCGACTCCCCTCTGATTTAGGGGTCTCTCATCCAAATCCAGTTTCATTATTTTGCGACAATCAGGCCGCATTACACATTGTGGCCAACCAAGTGTTTCACGAACACACAAAGCACATTGAAATAAACTGTCATTTTGTTCGGCACTATACTCAGTCCAAAGCTTTATTACCACCAAGGCACTTGGTCAGGAACGCTTCCACATTTTGCTGGGCATGCTAGGCATTTCAAATATCCATGCTCCAACTTGAGGGGGAGTAAAGGAGAATCTCATATTCATGGAAACAAACAGTTGACTTTCAGTGAGATTTTAGCTTAATTTTAGGATCTGAATTAGCATGATTCTTGGATCTAAATTAGCATTATTTTAGGATCTAAATTGATTGTTATGCTGTATATAGGCATGCTTTGTCATTCTGTAAAAACACACAAATAAATACAATTCTTCATTTCTTTAGGAAGGAAGCAATAAGCGAGAGGCAGCCATGGAGACCTTCCCCTTAACCCCTCCCCCCCCCCAACGCAAAGCTGCTTATCCACCTTAAGCCAAACGAAAACCAGAGCCAGAGCAACAAATCGACCATCAAAGACCCCACAATGATATCACAGTCGAGGATAATCCACATTAAAGGGAACTAGAGAACCCTATATCTAGCCTCAATGACACTAACCTTATAGATCTTAGGAGAATTTTGGCGACGGCAAGGAAGATCCACCACAAATATGCAACGGTGGAGCATGAATTGACCATAGTCGTCGTCGGATCACAATAGGTACTCACGCTTCCACTACCAGGTTCGCCCTCTGCTCTGCCACACTACTGCCCAAGCCGTTACCACTAGATAGTGCGCCGCCGGGCCTTGGCGCGATCAAATCGCAGAAATGCGAAACAACATCTTGTGAACCCGTGAACAACCAGAGATCAACGAAGGTGACTGGCAGCCACGCGATGGGCGACAGTGAAAGCCGCTACTTTGGTTCCAACTGATTCTTTTCTTTTTCCCCCTCCTGTACTAGCTAAAACAGAGATACTAGAAAGCAGTAAAAGGGGGTGGGGAAGAGCCTCTCAATCCGGCGAAAGAAGCCCTCCCAGGCAATGGCTTATTTTTAGAGAGAGTTATACAGAAGGAGGACTATTATGGCCGGTTGGAAAAATAAAATACTCCATCCGCTCTTATTAGTCGATCATATTTCCTTTTTCGACTGTCCAAAAAAATTAATCACTTTCCAAAATAAGAAAATTTTCGTAAATATTTTATCATGTTTACCCTTTTTACATTTTTTATTTTATTTTATTTCTCTCTTCACATTAAATCATATACCAACCTATTTTTCCTCTCTTGACTCACTTTCTTGCGCCCCCCCCCCCTCTCTCTCTCTCTCTCTCTCTCTCTCTCTGATAGGATAAAAAATTCAAAAAAATATATAATTAAATAAAAAAGAAGGGACAGGGAGTGTTAGAATGTAATACTGATGTCTCCTTAAATGGCGACAAATTGTGTGCCGTCATCTATCTATAAGGCCATACATGCATTCCGTAGCAAGAGGTCCCTAGCACTGTCCAGTAAGGTTCATGTTCAATGCTTTCAGAGTATTGGGATCTGATTATAACCAACATTCGACAGCTTACGCTCTCACTTAAGATGAGTCCAAATGAGCCCAACATCCTTACTATCAAATTCAAAATCAGCTGCCGCCTCTAGTAAGTGCAGAATTGAGGGTCAGACAATAAGAAACAATGACCCTTCCTCACAAAACCATACCTTATTACGTCTAAAAAAACACACCCCAACGGTGGACACAACGAAGGCAACAATACCAGTGCAAGAACACTAGTAACGGTGCCCGTCTGCCTTTTCCGCGACTTGTGCATCCATGAAAACAGAATAAATATCAAATAGTTCTGAATCATTAATAAACCAACCATCTAAGACAGCCGAATAAGGAAGGACTGATGCAAAAGAAAGAGGAGCTAAGGCAGGCAGAGGTTATTATACTGTACAGTCAACTATCCTAAGTGGTCTGAATCATTGATTCTTAACCACCCATCATTGTCTACTGAAATCAAGTGTCAATCTTTCACCAACTAAAGACGTCGGAATAACATTTTTTTACCGATCGTCGAACTACATTTCACTGATTGACCGAAGATAATCAAAAGGTGAGGACAAAATTCCTATAAAGAGTAAATCAGACTATAAATTGAGCTGTTCTATCCAGCAACTGCACATGATTAATTAGAGTGAGAACCTGGGTCTTACCCACAATGCATCAAAGTGTAACTAATAGAAGTTCTTGCAATATGAATTGCGAAAAAATGTTGAATGGGAATCATTCTTTTAACACCTTTTGACAAAATTTCCCCACGGTTGGTCTCTTCTGCTCATTACTACTGGTCTCCGCTGCACTGGGTCCCATTAGAATTGACGCCCCCGCGAATCCGCTTCTGCAGATGCTCCAAGCTGGCAACCCGCTGCATTGAAGCTGTTCTCCCCATCTTATTACCCCCAACTTCTTCTACTGCAAGATTCTGCTGCACATTATCTACCAAACCATTTTGGATTCTTGGATCATGAGTGGACATGTGAGAATTAGGAGCGGGCTGATAAAAGTGCTGTTTAGGGTCATCATGCACGGGAATGGCAGCATCCACTGACGAGTCAGAAGGGCTACAAGCAAAGGATGGCATGCCCATTGTCGGTATCTCAGACATGGCCCGCAATAGCGGGCTTAACTTAGTAGCTCTCTTAACTGCCTCTTCGGCCATCTTCACCTGCACAAATAGTCATCAGCCACAATGAATTTTGAACGAGTGCCTCGCTAATTTTTAACCAAGAAGATCCTCTGAACATTTTTTGCTTTTATCACTCATTATTCTTTTGCCTTAAAGGAACGGGAGAAACCTTGATTGCTCTGGTTTCAGTCCTCAACTTGCAGTCACAAGAAAGCCTGAAGAGGTGGATGTGCACTCAATTTAAAAAAACTCCGATGCATTACTTACCTTCGCTCTCAGCGTTTCAAGATCAGCTTTTAGTACTCTATTGTCAACAGCTGCATCACTGTACTTCTGGGTAATGTCACTATAACGCTTCAATAACGAAGAATTTTCAACTCGTAATTTAGAAACCTAAAAGACCGTGTGGAGGATATCATTAGAACATTGCTGGAACAATATTACTCAAAGCTGATAGTGGGCCAGATAAGTAACAAACCTGTGCCTCAAGCTCAGTCAAATGGGCCTGTTTTCTTCTTCTTGAGCGCCGAGCAGATTCTCTATTCGAAAGCATTCTGAGAAGCAGTAAATCATATATTAAAGTAATCGAAAAAAAATACCAAGAAGCTGCCCCAATAGTGAACAGGAAAATACTGATTCCCATGAAAAGAGATCAATGTAGTTAATGCACAGAAAAATTAGGAAGTGCGTGCAAAGTAAAGCAACAATTTTTACAGGTAATGTTGTACACTAAAACATGATTGAAGTAAGATCATAAGCAAGCACACGATTACAAGCTCCATGTGTTGGAGAAGGCAAATGCTACCAGTCTACCACAAAATTGAGGCCAAGATCACTCAGCCTCGGAAACTAGAAAAAGAGCATCAGAAAGATACCCACGAGTATCTATTCTTTTAACGTTGTGACTATGATGTCAAAGTTAAAAAAAAGACTAATCAGAGTCACGACCCTAAATGGAAAATATTATTGGGAAGAGCCTTAACATCCATTGGCATCTGCTATCTTTCAAACAATTCCTACAGAAATTTGAGCTTTCCATACAGCACATAGGCAAGGTACACGGCTAGAGGAACAGTCCCAATGGTGTTATATCTTACCAATAGGTAACACATTGAATAGACAACAGGAACGGATTGGTCCTCAGAAAAGCAAGCACAACTGCTGATCACATGCAATCTTTACCACATGGTACAGGACATAACATACTCCAAAATTCACGAATGCCAAATTCGGCTTTTTGCTTTTTCGTTTTGGAATAAAAGAAGTGTGAACCCTTATGACCGCAAAGAATGGTGAGCAGAAATCTCCTACTTAAATTAAATCAAGTGAAGAAAAGATAAGCAAGCTATGAGGAAAATGGGAGGGCTCATCCCCTCATGCCAAATAAACAAAGATTCAATGTGAATACGAAACTTATATCCACGCAAATTTGGAGTAAGGCCAACATCTTCCTGAAAAGCAACCCTTTCTAGTTGTTGAAATGAATAAGAAATGACAAAAATCTTGACTAAGCACAATAATGTGCAACTGAAGGTGAAACCATAACTACCTCCTTACGCGTTTTACATCGGCAGGATCCATATTTTCAGTTGTTTCTGTGTCTCCTTCAAGGTCATCATCATCCGACTGTTCTCTTGATGAACCACTTGTTGTTGACTTTACCTGGACCTCAGGTTTCTTTTGCATTGCAGGCAAGGAAGTAATAACAAGAGGCTCTCCAACATCCTTATCGTTTCCCTTGGCAATATCATAACCAGATCCTGCATAGATGAAAGAAACAATGGGATTGGCAATATCATAGTACATTCCAATCACTGTCACGCTACATTTAACAACATGTTTGTCCTATAAAAGAAACAAGGGGAGTGGCAATATCATAGTACATCCCAATCACTGTCATGCTACATTTAACAACATGTTTGTCCTATAAAGGCATCGCAAGGTAGCCAGTGCTAGATTATCTCAGCTATAGAAAGTTAAGTACATACAGATCCTAATATACCTTCCCAGTGGGCATACATTATCAGGATAATGAAGCGTCCACCTCTTCATTGACTTTTCGACAATCTATCAGCAGTGTACTAAGACTTTTATGGCTAGTTAAGGACCTTATATTCTTACCCAGATGACTGCAAGAATAAATGTGTGAACAAATCTCACGGAATCAACAACTATCCTCTTTATATAGTATGCGGTAAGGCAATAGATTCCTTCCTCCCTCACTTCCCCCACCCCCCACCCACAGGCAATTACAAGAACTCAGTCTGTTTTTGATAAGTGCATATGGGTCCATGTGAAAGCCCCAGGCTAACAAGCGCTTAAAAACGAAGGCATGTGCTGAATCATTCTGTCTAACGTGTAGGTACTCGAAGGCTCCCTAGCTTATTTTCCACTACTGATGACTCCCATAAATTTCCACAAAATTCCAATTGCCAACATATTCTTTTGCAATGGAAGAACAACCAAATTGATCAGTTGTTCAGACACGAAACTTAGACGAGTAATAAGGATGACAAACAGTAAGAAAATGCAAACTCTTTAGCTGTATGACTCGACCACCTCTTCACGGTGCTTAACTATAGGGCACAGATTTGGAGCAAAAAAATGGAAATAGCATTTTGCACACATAAAAGTTACACAAACTCGATACAAGTGTCAGGTGCAGGTTATCTCTGTAAGCATAAGCAAAATACTCATATTTACACAAATGTCCTTTAATCCGGGTATAATGGTGGTTTATTTGACATAAAATAGTCCAGGAAGTCCAGAAAATTTACAAAATACGGGTGCGGTGGGGATATGGCAGATATTATAACATATACATTATATGTGAAAAAACTGTTAGTATTTCCAACCAAATGAGTGAGAGTTAGTTAAGTTCATGGGTTGTTTCGTAAATATTGAAATTGTTTAGCAGAATGCGATAAAGTTTATATGTGGAATTACTGTTGCTTCTTTGAAGTGTTAGGGCTAGTTTAAGTAACAAGTTTTTAAGTGGGTACCTAAATAAAATAGAAGATTGGTTGGATGCAGGTACAGCTGTCAAAACGTGAACCATTGGATAAACCTTGTCTTTGTGGATTGAAAAACCTCAAAAGCAACATCCATAACGTTGATAACAGGTTGTCTCTCCTTCTTCTCTGGAATAACGGATATGCTGCTACTGCTCACCGTCGCCACACGGTGCTGCTGGGGTCGCCGGTGATCACTTCTTCCTCTTCTTCTATCTCTCTCCACTTCTCTCCGGTTTTCCCTCCATTTGAAAACCTTAATACGCGATCTCTTTATGGGTTGAGAAAATTTTGATTTCGAACATGAAGTATCGGTTCATATCTCGGGTATGTTGCTGACGTGACCCAGCCGCACCAGAAATTCAGAAAATTAATCATATAAATAAACGCACCGATTGGCGCACCCATGCCTCACCCAATGGACACCCGGAGCTGGTGCCTCACCCAAACTGCAGCACCCTTGCTTCTTATAGTACTCACTCTGTCCCAAAATAAGGGATAGGTTTCACTCTTCACACAAGGAAACCGCACTTATTCATGTTTCCCATTCTACCCTCTTCCCTCTCTCTCCCCTCTACATTTCACTAGAAAATGATTAGCTAACAAATATGTACCTACCTAAGTTGCACAGAGCGGGAGTGGGGAAGCGTCAGCACCTAGGAGAACCTGAGTTGGGAGCGTTGCGGCTATATAATTATTTAAAATAAACTTTACTTTATGGTATATCCTAGGACAACGTAAAAATATTGCCTTGTAAAATATAAAACAAAGTGTGGTTAATTTTACAATAGTTAAAAGTTAAAGAGGGAATATGAAAAGAATAAAGAACCCCAGCTGTCATGCCCAACATATCATGTGGGGACGTGGCCAAACCACAGCCAACAATTCACTAATGACCTGTAAAGACAGACTAATAGGGCCCAACCCACGTGCTTTGCCTTCCATTTCTCGGTAGACAACTGTAGAAAGAAACAGCCGAGTTTCTCTCTCTACTTCTTCTCTGTTCATGTCTCTTTGTAACCCTAGCCTCCAATAGTGACTACCCAAAGAACAAACAAGGAGAAAACCTCCATTATCGATGAAAAACGAATCTGCCCATACTTCCGTTCTAGATCCCAACTCTCTTGGGTCGCGCTCCCGATGAGTTCCCAAGTTAGGAGCGCAAATTCGCACTTCTAAGGAAGATTCGTGGCCTTCCTACACGAATCCTGCAACTAAGGTACCTACCCTCATCATCAACCCCCAAACCAGACCTCCCTCATAGTGAGAACTCTTTTTCGGTAATTCATCTTATCATCTTTTACGATCTTAATAACTTCCCTAAAACTAAACCATATAAGCCTTAAGATGTAGGTTTAATGGTGAATTAAAACAGTATGGTAAGTTGCAGCATGGGTTTGATAAAAGTAGTGAACTAAAGCTTGGTGCTTATGGTGCTCCGTATGCATGAGAGGTGCAAAGAGAAATTTTAATGGTTGGGCGGTGTACTAGGCAGGTTGGGAAACAATTGGTAGAACAACTGCAAAGCTAGGCATAAATTGGGGGGGCGCATCTAGGGGGCGCTTGGAGTCGCCTAGGCAGTTTATACCTCAAATAGTTGCAGATCTGTTCTTCACTTAGATCAGTGTAAGCATTCTCCTTATCGTAGGACAACATAATTAGAAACAGAACATCATTTCAATTACTGCATGGACAAAATAACAATTACGGAGTATAGAACAGGTTTAAGATACTAACCATTAGGAGGATCCTGAGATGCTAAATCATGGGGTGTTGGAAGCCTGGATCCATTGTCAGGTAAAAGAGCCTGAGAACTGAAGCCTGCTTTGAGGCTGAGGCTTTGCAGAAGATGCCTGCGAAAAAAGAATGGAAAATGTAAGCGTTTGCCTTTGACCAAAGGAAATTAAACGCTATAATCTGTAGAATGCATAAAGCAAAAGGACATGCAATGAATTCAAAGCAAGGATCACAAAATAAGTTACTTTTCCCACAAATTAAATAAGTGTCTATGGCCTGTTGGACCAAACAAAATTAGCTCCAATAAAAAAGCGAGGCACACGTTGATCATAGGGGAGTATGGACAATATGACTTTCACATTGCTTCCAAAATGTAGCTTACTTTTTTTCACTTTACCTGTTACTTTCACTCATCTACACTTGTAAGAGACATGAGAACAGAACATATAACTGCTTGAGGATTGTATTAGCTAATCAGTAATGACTAAGAAAACAAAGGAAGGAAAACGGTCTCATGTTCTCTTCCTAAATTCATAAACGACTTTAAATTGACAGAGCAACAAAAGTTATAATAAAAAGCTATTTCCTTTGAGAACCATAGTGTTTAATATAGACAACCAAAACTACACAGGAGAAGAATCTGTAATAAACAAACAGAATTGCCTCGATTAGAAATTACGTCACCTACATGGTACAAAAGTAAGAAACAATCAAAGTTACTTTTTATTTGCTGTGTGTCAATTTGATTTGGTCTCTTTTGCTCAATTAGTACCCCCATCAATATTGCTTTGGCCTCCTTGCACTTTCACTAACAGACGCATTACGGCCTTGTACTTGAACACGTAGATGTATCAAACACTTCCCAAAGGCATCTGGAACATGTATACCCTCAAGTCTAGTTGTAATCCCTTCTAAATTCTCTTTTAGTATCTGTTTTATGGTTGGTTTGGTGCAGCAGTAAACCCTACATTTAATACAGCATAATTCCATAAAATAAACTAAGCCGGACTTTCTCGAGGTATCTAACGATTCTTTCGCACAATGGCTTAATATTTGTAACAGCGCATACATGGAAAATGCGAATCTGGAGTACAAGAGAAAAGTTAATCCAAAATGAAAGGCACTATTGAAAAAAGACTATAAAACATCGTTTTCTTTTGTTTGAAAATTTATTTTTCAACTTGGAGTATCTCCTTCATGTCACTCTAGGCAAGTACTTTACGATTTCAGATTAGAAAAAACACCTTTAGTTGCACTTAAAGGGAGAACTGTATATCTTTGGTCAACTTTAGTAGTATTCACCCAACTAAGTTTTTCTTGCATGGGTTTACTAGGTCTAGGAGTGTATCTTTTGGGGTTCCAAACAATCATCTCTAGCCTAATTTGTCCAATAAGGTGACCATGTTTTTCCATTTTTATTGATATATAAAGTAGAAACTGCCAGCCAATAAAAGCATATTGTATGCTGTCTTTAATTTTCTAGGAAGGTGTCTGTGCAAGAATATGTGGAACAGTCTTAGAAATTACTTTTCTTTTTTTTTTTTTTTTGTCGGAGAGGTATTCTATGAAGCAAGGACATGGGTGCGGGTGCGGATACAACACGGGACACAAGTGCGGAATTTCTGAAAATTTTAGGATACGGGTGAGGCGGGGATACGACAAATTTTATAGATATTTTTTTAATTATGTACACTTAGTATTATATTTCTAAACAATTTGAATCTTANTAATCATAATATATGTGTTTGATATATGTAAAAAGATATTAATATTCCAAACAAAGTAGTGAGTTTTTAAGTTTAATGGGTTCTTTCGTAAATTTTAAAGCTTTCAACCATATTAGTGAGAATTTGTTAAGTTTAATAAGCTCTTTTATAAATATTAAAATCGTATAGTTGAAAAGAATAAAGTTTTTATGTGGTATCACTTTTATTTCTTTGAAGTACTGGGGTTAGTTTATGTAATAACTTAACAATTGGGTACTTAAATAAAATAAAAAATTGGGAATGCTAGCTGTCAAAAAAAGTCAAAAGTCATCTCCATCCAGCCAACATAGATAACATCGACTCGTTCTTCTTCTTCTTCTCTCGAAGCACCGTCATCAATAAGTCCTTCTCCTTCTCCTTCTGTTGCTTCTACTTTTTCTCTCCAGTCTCCTCTCTTCTCACATTCCTTACCGGTGGTCACAGATTAGCCCGGTGGTCACTCGCCGGTGGTCAGAGGTTGGATACGCACTCAAGCCATACCTGGTATTTAAGATGTTGGACACGCACCCACGCCGCACCCGACGCGTATCCGGTGCTGGTGCTTCACCCTAAGTGCCGCACCGGTGCTTCATAGGTGTTTCGAGTAATGACTTAGTGAGTGCTTTAAACATCTGCTATGTGAAGTATCATCTGGAGAAATATGCTAGCGAAAAGTTGATTTGGGAGATTGAAGTATAGTGTATCTGACCTGTTGGTTTGATTTTTGGCAAATTCAAAGGCCATGAAGATGATACTTCTCTTAGTTGCAGGAAACTCCTAATATGGTGACGTTTCTCTCTCAGAAACTCGCTTTTGCGATCCCAAGTTAGGAGCTCCATAGGATCTCGTCCTAAGCTAATATGGGAACTCGATCTTGTTAGCTGGATAGAGATGCATGGAACAAGTGAGAGAGTACCTGAAAATCAAGCCCTTTTCAACTCAATTTCTTGTTTCTCTCTTCCTTCAAGTCCTTAAAGCCTCCTTGTCTGTTGTTGTCGGCTATGTAAACTATACTAAACAAATGACAATACTCTTTACACATTTATTTATTCAAGCCGCTCCCAACCTCAAATTCTTCTTGCTGCTTATGCTCCCCCGCCCCCGTTCCCGCTCCCGCCCCCGCCCCTGCTTTGTGCAACTAAGATACTTCTACATTTGTAGTTACTTTAATTGTCGTTCCTAATCTGTTCTAAAAAACTTCTGCTCTCCGAAACCCAACCTAAACACCTCCAAATAGTGTAACCAAACTCACAGTGACAGAAAAGGTTTTAGATTTTGATTAGAGAAAATTGTAACTAGTAATTTTCTTTCTCTCTTATTCCTACAAAGTTCACGCATTTTTCATAGGTGGTGATTAAACAGGATGCACAAACTTGCAAATGCATTTTCGTTGAGGCTTTAGTTAAAAAGTTACACCTAAAGATTATTACAAATAAAATTTCTCCCCCGCTACATCTCAAAGGACTGAGCCCTCAAGTCTATCAAGAAGCAAATATTTCATCTCAGCAAAAAAAAAAAGAACCCAAATAATCATAGATAAAAGGAAGAAGGAACAGAGGTAAGAAGAAGGGAAGTAAAAGCCCCTACAAAAAGTAAAAACCCTGATGTTTCGTCAATCAAAACGCACATTAACACGTTCCAAGTATATAGCAAATACTGAATTTCGCAGCTAATAGTACCACAGATAAAACCCAAATCATCTGTTTGGTAATTGACAGAAAAAAAAAAACATGAAGAACAAAAAAATCAAAGATAAAGTTGCAATCTCAAACTAAACCCTTCTTATAATGAATTTTAAGAGTAGAAGCAAAAAAATCTGCACTTATTTCTGTGCCTCTTACTCTGCAGACAAACCAAACCCAAATAACAACAAAATGAGCAAACCAAAGATGTTGAGAGGTTAAAGCCAGCATATACAACAAAACCCCCAGTTTTTTGTCAATTACACCCACATATGCACATCAACGATTTGTTTGGTCATTGACAAAAAAATAACACACTTGCATAGAATAATCAAAAGACAAACTTTCAGTCCCAGATTAAACGCACCTTATAGTTAATTTAAAACTGAAAACAAATGATTTATAGCTTCCTTTGTTTTCTTTTTCTCCCCAGCCAAAAAAAGTAAAACAAAGAAGTGCAGAAGTAAAAGCCACTAAACAGAAAGAGAACCACCCCAAATTTTCGTCAGTTACACAGACATCTACATTAACTCTCTGTTCGGTGGTTGCAACGAAAAAAACAGGAAGAACAGAAACATCAAATGATAAACTTTCGATCGCAGATTAAACCCACCTTATAATGAATTTACAAACAGAAAACAAGAGATTTGTATCCTCCATTCTGTTTCTATTTCTCCGCAGCCAAATAGAAGCCATAGTAACAAAATATGCTCCTTATATCCTTTGGATTTTCGCTTTCACTACTTGCGAATTCTTAAAATGAATTCAGACAAAGTAAACATTAAAACAAACTCAAACAGAAATCACAGATTAAGCCAGTATTGTTTGACAAGTAAAACTAGCGAAAAAAGCTAGAAAGTCAACATGTGCTTGTACTGAATCTATCACAGGAACTTTCAAAAAGAGCAACGAACATACCCTGGTCAAAGCAACAGCGGCACAGGCCAAATTGAGGCGGCTTTTGAGAAAGGTCTGGTACTCCTCCGAATCGGGAGGAAAATTGGGCGGTGGGCCCGAAGCGCTGTGGGCCTCGGGGGCTTGGCCGTGGGCCTTGGAGATCTCGAAAACGGCGTCGTTGCGAGGGGGAGCGGCGGCGGCGGAGGAGGAGGAGGAGGGAGGGGAGGAATCGGGTGCGGACGCGGAGGCCTCCTGGAGGAAGCGCTGGAAGGCCCACTCGGAGGAGCTGCGGTTCATCGCGCTGGTCGATGCCGATCCCGAGGCGGCGGCCGTTGGTTGAGAGAGGCGGATCGGCGGCGGAGACCAGAAGTGGTCGGCAATGTCGTCCACTGAGAACACCCTATCCATTCTCGCATATATGTCTCTGTCTGTTTGTCAGCCGAGGGTAGACTAGACGGTTGATTTAAATGCCGGAGATTCTGCTTCTCCAAGATTAACTTATGCCCGGAGATTATATAGATAGGATTTCGTATTTAACTTTATAATCTTTCTTTCTTTCTTTAAAATAGAAGTTGCTATTTGTTACTATTAGTCAAATTTGTTTGGATTAGTAATCTAAGATATTTAATTGATTTAAATTTTTTAGAAGAGCCGTCGCGAGCATTTAGCAGCTACTTTGTTCGTATATAATGAAAATTAAGAGTATTTACTCACCTAATTTATACTTTAAAGCTTTTTAAAATTCTTCTGTATCGAAAAAAAATACGGGAAGAAAAGTTTTTTTTTTTTCCAGTGTAAATGTAAGAGGTGGGTCTTCGGATGGATGGTGTTGTATATACATAAAGTAGCAGAAGTGTCTCCTTGTGTTCCATGTGATAATATTTTAATTTTTTTAGACCAAGTATTCAACATTTCAATTTTTTTTAGACCAAGTATCCAATGTGGGATACATAGTTAAAGTTGAAAGATACAAAGAATTAGCTGCCTCTCCTAACCATATTATCGTATCATCAATAAACCTAGTATTCCTAGCTAGCTCACGAGCCACCTTTTTCTCTATATGTCGAACCATCTCAAAGACAACGTCGCAAAAGCCCCTTGAAAATTGATGTGCATCTGCTATAATATTACCGATAGAAGACATGTTGACATACGTCCGCTTTACTGTAGTGACTACATTTGAAGAGTTACCCTCTAAATGGATGCTCTAGAAACCACATACGAACGCAAAATTGATTACTTCAAACGCAGCCGAGGCCTTTAAATGGACTTCGACAATTAGATTGTTGATTTAGGTGAAGTTATTTTTATACCACTCTGGAAACGATAATTCTAGCTATAAAATTGGGTAATCTCACTTTATAGTTAGTTTTTTATTAGCTTCTTTGAACAACAAAGACATTATAGTGCCTCCATAAGTGGAGTATTTCAGTTGGAAAAACTTTGGCTGCAATCCACATTATAGGAAGATCTTACAAACCCTTCATATAGCAACAAATGATGATCGTTAAATAAGTTTACTGGCTCTTAGTTAGTGACTGTAGAAAGATTTTTAAGAAATTATCGTTAAAAATATGTGACGACGCTTAATGGTCACTATATGTGATCATGCGCTTAGGCTATTCCTACTGCAATTTGCAGCCAAAATCTTTCTTTTCTTTTATTAGCAAGAGTATCTTGTTATCATGTATAAAAGCAATGATAATATGGATGAAGTAATAATTATTATCATAATCAATCTAGTCTAGAGTAATTAGGAAGGTAGTACTATTTTCAAGGAAAGAGTAAAAAAGTTATAGTCAATTTGAAATAAATGCGGGAGATTATGATACCAGGAATAATTTCATTCCAGAAATTATGCTAGCTAAAAACTTAAAACAACTATTATGTGGAAAGGATTTTAATTAAATAATAGAAGATGCTAACTGTACCTTTATATATTAGGTAATGTTGACAAATTTGTTAGTTTTTCTTTCTTAATTTATTGGAATCCTCGTCCATAGGGAAACAATGAAGTGGATTATAATTTATATCTCCAGTAATATAAAATGGTCGCTAAAACTGTTATAGCAGAGATGATGTGAAAAATAGGATCTTTTTAACCTACATAAAAATAAACTCCATAAGTTTAGGAAGAAATTACAGACAAATCACAATTTTCACAAAGTAGACACTTGTATCAAAAAATGTAAGAATTTTGTATCATATTCCTCCAGCATTATGGTTCCGTGAACCTAATTAACGACTTTGGCTGACGTGGTTATTTCGTACTAAAAAAATACCAATATTATCCTTAAATACATATGTATTTCACTAGAGTTAAATATAAAATAGTACCCCAAAAGTACACAAAACTCTCACTTTGAGAACCCGTGTTTTAAATTTTTACACATAAGGGTATGGAGTTTTATCTTTGTAATTACTACGTATTTTCGTCCAAATTCCTTGCTTTGCTCTTAAACCATAGGGGCAAAAGCATCTACCCAACTTTGGCTTTTCATTCTTTTCTGCCGTCTCCGCACCTTATGCCCCACATAACCATCACCACCACTTTGCAAAGACGCCATCGCCAAGACCAACACCCCGTTCTCTCTAGCATATGCCCACTCTCTTCTGGCCACCATTCCGCCGTATTCTCTCCAAATGTTAATTCTACCACTTGGTCATGGCCCTCTTATCTCCAATTCATTGCGTAGGTAGATAGATCTGGTAGGGGGTTTGTGTAGATGTGTGTGTGTGTATGTGTGTGTGGTGACGGGTGATGTGGGATAGAGGAGGCGGAGAGGGCGAATACGGTCGGTGTGTGTCCAGGTGTGTGTTTGGGGGTGGGTAATGGGCAATTGGGGGGGGGGGGGGGGGGGGAAGGGGTGGGTGTAAACGTGTGGGTGTTTATGTGTGTGTTGGGGGGAGGGGGGGATGGGCAATGGAGAGAGGGGCCAACAGGTGGATGTGTGACTATATGTGTTCCATGTGTCATCTATATTTATGTGTGTGTGAGTCTATGTGTGTAGGGTATGTGTGGGGTGGAGGGGGTGATGGGCAATGGGGGGAGATGTGGTGTGTGTGTCGCAGTGGCCGGGAAGGGGAAGGGGCGGTGCATGTGACAGTGTTAGGTTTGGTGGGCAACGGTGTATGTTTAGGGTTGGCTATTTGGGTGGCAGTGTTAGTTTGGTGGCTAGTAGTGGAAGGTGGCAGAAAAATGATTTTTTTTTTGGCCATAATTAGAGGTAAATTGACGCTTTTGCTCCTGACAGCATAGGAGCAAAGTTAGGGATTTGAATGAAAATACTTATTAATTGCAAAATTAAAACTCTGGACTTTAACGTGTAAAAATTGAAAGCATGGTCCTCAAGTAAGATTTTTGTATAATTTTGCGGTACTAATATGCATTTAACCCATTTTTTGAATATGTATATACGTATATATGCATCTCTTTCTTCTCCTTCTCTCTGCCCCTTCATTTTCTTCCAATTTTCCTATTATTTCATTTGAAACTCCAATGAAATCAAGTAGGAATCCATGAATGGAAACATTAAAGCAAATGCATGGAATTTTTTTCATTTAGAGACTCCAAAAAAATCAAGAGGGAATTTGCGAATGAAGCCTAAAAGGAAAAGCAAGAAAGAAAGACATGTAAATAAAACCCAATTAGCACCATTTTCCCCGATAGGCAATGGGTTTGAGGCCGGGAAAAACCAGACATTTACCAAGGAGATTAGATTGGTGGTGGTTGCAGCTGTGACTTGATGGTGGGGTCGAAACGAAGGGTCTTGTAGCGTAACTGCGGCGTTGCGTGAAACGTGCACGTGTGATGCTAATAGTTAAACCCATTTTTCCACAAACACTCACACACCCACGGATTTGCAGATACGCACCACATACTGGCAGGCACATGCACACATGCGCGCGCGCACATTCACACACACAGGCACTCATACACATACTCTTTCTTCTCTCACTCACTCACACATACACACACACACATTGTACACACATTGAATCTGTTTGTCTATGTGTATTTGTGTGTGTGAGAGCATGTGTATTGTGTGTGTGTGTTAGAGAGAGAGAGAGAGAGAGAGAGAGAGAGATTGTGGGTCTAAAATGGTAAAAGGAAGGTTGCTCGGGTCGATGGACCATGGTGGTAGTGTTGTGGGGGCTGATGATGGTCGTGTGTTTGTCACGGTGGTTGTTGGGTGGTGGACATTGGCATGAATGAGATACGAATTTTGAAGATATGCATGTGTGAGTTTGTTTGTTGAAGATCTATTTCCATGTGTGAAGATTTATGTGTGTGTGTTTTTGTATGTGCGTAGATTGGTGGTAATGGTGGGAGTTGTGGTGGTGTCGGTGGTGTTAAGGTAGTGCCGTAGTTACAATTGGTGGTGTTGGGGTGATGCGTTGTTGGTGGTTGGTGGTGCCGTGGTGGTTGGATTTGAAGGAGGCAGAGAGAGATGATAGTGGTGATCTGAGTAAAAGAGAGAAAATAGAGAAAAAGGCTGGCGGGCAATTGTGTCTTCTTACAAAAATTTATTTTTATCACCATTCCGTCTTGTCAACGGACAGAAGTGGTATCACGACAAAGCATAGTCTTTGGCTATAATTTACCCTTAAATTCTAGAAGCTTAGTAATATTACTCCTAAAAATGATGAAGTTACGAGTAAAGTGATTATCATTGTCTATCTAGAGTCAAAAGCCTTAGACCGTTTAAGTAATTCGGGGTCAATCTTGTCATATGGTCTCGCACATTTTTTTTTCTTTTCAAGATGTAGTATTAAAGGGATGAGTAAAATAGCTCATAAAATTTTTATTCTTTTGACAAAACGGGTGTACAATTTATGACATAGGAAGAAGATTGCACAATCGTTATATGACAAAATGGGTGCAAACTTTTGATCCTCTTTGCAATACATGTATTTTATATTTTGTGTCCTCGTACTTGTCTCAAGAATGATATCTGAATAATTTGACTTTGAACAATTTTTAACTTCGCTGTAAGTGCTAAACCGAAGCTGCTAATACAAAATAAGAATTCCCAGCTCTTTTTATCTTTCAACAAAAGTTTATTTCTTTTCAATACGGAGCAATTATTCCAGGTTGGATTTGGAGCTCTAGAAAATTGCATTAATTGGCTTAATTTGGTGTTAACTTGTCCTAACTCATGACAAGAAACCTAAACCAAAGTCAGTGACGTGCAAGAGAATCAAAAAAGACAGTGGACCCAACCAAATCCATTTGTCCGAATTTCCGGAGCCGTTCTACAAAAGCAAAACGCTTGTCGCATGACTCAAAAAATAGCATAATTCAACTGAAAAAATACATTATATTCTCACGCCTTCATTTATTGCTAAAATGTTGAGGACTACCCTCGCATATAACTGAAAATGTCTCTAAATATATTTTTTGTGAAAAAAATTTTGTTATTATAAATTTTAGCAAAAAACTACAAAATCATTTAGCTACAATTTTTACCACTAAAGTATTATTACAGAAAAAAATGTACGGTAGAAGATCCTTTTGAATACATCTATTTTTAGTCTTTCGTGCACTTTTTATTTTAACGTTAAAGCAAGAGTCTTAAAAAGCATAAAAAAGTATAAAAATAGACGCTCCCAAAATATAACGAGCTAACATTCACAAAAAAAAAATTGGGTGGCTTTTGATTTTAGGTTTTGCTTTTGTTGTTGTTGGTGAAATGAGCTTTTGTTCTTTCATGGATAGGAAGAGACGACTTATTCCAATTGGCGGGGTACGGGGGCCCAATCGTGGATAAATGTTAAATTTGGGCCACAAATAGCGTTGGGCCCCATGCACTGTTGGTGGCGTCACTACTTTCTGGTTTTAATAGCACAAAGTCCCATTCGTTTGTGGCTTCAAACGGACGTCACGTGCGATGAAAGGGGTCTTATCGTCTTTCTGTCACTCTCAACCCTTTTCGTGTCTAACACCTGTTTGGAATTTTGGATCACAATTTGGTTAGTGGATAAAGATTGTGGGTGGGATCCCACTACTACAAGGAATGTAACTCTAAAGGAAAGAATTTTTTTTTAAATTTATTTATTAGATCTAGAAGTATCCGGTAGCTTGGACAGATAAGGGTTCGTTTGACAAAATTTTTTTTTTGGTTTTCAGTTTTTAAAGAGCAGTTTTTTAAAGAGCAGCTTAATTTTTTTTTTTATAAAAACAAGTGGGTGTTTGATAACCCCTTTTTTTTTTAGGTTTTTTTTTTTTGGTGTTTGGTAACCCTTTTTATTTTGACTTTTTTTTTTTTGGTGGTTTGCGGTGGCGGTGGTGGGGTGCAGCGGTGGTGGCCGGTGGTGGTGGTGGTGGCCGGCGGCCGGAGCTGGCTGCCAGCAGTCGCCGGCGGCCGGAGGTGGCTGCCGGCAGTCGCCGGCGGTGGTCGCCGGCGGCCGGCAGTCGCCGGCGGCCGGAGGTGGCTGTCGGCAGTCGCCGGCGGTGGTCGCTGGCGGCCGGAGGTGGTGGCCGGTGGTGGTGGTGGTCGCCGGCGGCCGGAGGTGGCTGCCGGCAGTCTCCGGCGGTGGTCGCCGGCGGCCGGCGGTGGTCGCCTGAGGTGGCTGCCGGCGGTGGGAGGGTGGTGGTGGTGGTCTAAGAAAAAAAAACCAAAAGTGAAAAAAAAAACCAGTTTCTGGAGTTTTTTTTTTCACTCTTTTTTACTCTTCAGTTTAAAAACTGGTTTTTAAACTGAAAAAAAAAATGGTTACCAAACGCTCCTTTTTTTTCAGTTTTTAAAAACTGAAAAAAAAAAGAGGAAATTTTTTTTGTCAAACTAGGCCGATAAGTACACGTAGTTAAAAATGAAAAGAGTTCATGTATTTGTATATTTTTGTGTGTTTCTAATAATATATATAAGAAATCTGTGTATATAAGTATTACGTGCATGACCTAGTTGATCTAGGGATAAGTATAAGGTGATTCCTAAATTTACGTAATTGACTCTAATACATGTGATCAAGCTTTAAAAATTATCGATGGAACTACTTTAATCAAAAGACTATATTAGAAAAAACGCTAGAAAAGTGAAATAGAAGGACACACTTTTAAATAGCGATGATAAGGGATAAAAAGTATTGTTCTAGTACTAGTTCATAAAATAAAATAAAAAAAAAATTAGTTTGTAGACTTTATTGGACGCATCGTATTAAGCCTGCATCTTCGGACGGGTGAGAACGCCATATGTGTTGTTCATAACAAAGCGCAAACCGCAGTTACATGCAAAGGATCAAAGGCATGGTGAAACCATAGAATGTGTATTAAGTTACTACTGAATTTCAATTGAAGAAACATGTCTAAGAGGGTACATCATTTTAACACCAGCTACATGTAACTATGCTTTGTTTGGGATTTGGATCACGAGTAGTATATGGATAAATATTTTCGAGCAGGGGTGGATTCAGGAAGTCGAATCAGGGATACCAAAATATCATAAAAAAAATTGATGGCTAACATAAAATAATTCAGGAGGTTCAAGTTCACATAATACATGAATAAGAAAAAAACACATTGTAATTATTATAGTTACTATTGAATACGTTAAAAATAAAATAGACTGCTCAATTTGACTACTAACAATATATTTTCAATATGCATAATAATTTATTTAACTTGCTAAGATTAGTCAATGATAAATTACTAATTTTGTGTGAAAAAAAGCTTAACTCTTACTGTATAAATATATCTCTAATGTGATTATTAATTGTATAAGTACATTAGTCATGTATACTAAACTAAAAAAAATAAAGAAAGTGACCTTAATCTATTTTTGTTTTTTTGGTAATCAGGAGATTTAGAATTTGAGATTTGAAAAAATGAAGATAAAGCAAGAAAATGACAAAAGATTATCACATGGCACAAAGAATAAAAAAACACAATAAAATAAAGTCATAACAAATTAGTCTTACAATATAGTGGTATTTTTATAAGTATTTTAAACTATTTATTGTTTATCCTGTTGAAATTTTAGCTTCGTGTATACTTGTGCAGAAAACAACTAAGTACAAAAATACTGAAATGTAGTTTACTAAACAGAACAAACAGTATTAGCAAGAACATTTAAAATTAACTCACAGCAAAATCAGACAAACAGCAATGTATAACTGAGGCGTGAATTTGATTCATTGTCCTTAAGATTTTATTCGTCCCGCAACGGTACTGACGGTCTCTTGACGAAAAGCCTCCCAGGATACAACGGTAGCACGTCTGAAAATAGGAGCACTCCAAATCTTCAGACTCGGCGAACCAAAACAGCAGCAGAACTCTTTCTTTTTGGACAATTGAAAAACAAACAGAAGAAAATAAATTTTGGGATTAAAAATTAAGTAACTTCTGTAACTGACTTGTTTTAACACACAGAGTATTCACTGGGAGGTGCAACTCTTCACAGCTGGTTGGAAAAGTTGCAACTTTTTGGAAAATACAATAACTAAATAAACATTTATTTAATATGTTTTTATCCCAAAAAAGAATAAAGCCTGATGGGCTCAAGCCACGGCCATGGACCGGGACGGGGCGGGGCGACGCGCGCGTGTGTGGTGGACTTTCGGTCAACCTAGGTCCTCCCTCCTTACAAAACTTGGGTACCCCCAAGGGGCCCAACCCTTAGCTCAAGGCTAAGTCTTATAAGGAGACAATTTGGCTTTATCTCTTCAATGTGGGATACTCTTTTCCCTTCAAGTTGAACCACCAACTTTAACTTCAATTTTCGCATTCACCTTCCATTTGTTTTAAACATGTGAATATACCATGATCATCTATTCCAATAGACGAACATGAATTAATTTGTTTCTAACCAAAATATGGTTTGGAACCCATTTGAAAATTGAGTCAAAGTTGCTTCTCCACAATGGGTTTAAAACCCAATTCCAACAATCCCCCACATGAATAGAGAAAATTGACTGGACACTATACACAAGGAAACACTGACACAAGAAAGAGTTCTTTAGAGCGACACTGCATCGGGATAGGTAGCCGATGGCCTTGAACCTTCCCTAGTGAGAACTATCGGATTTACCGGTTAACCAGTGAACGTGATGTCTTGAACTGTTCAACCTTTAGTGTAAACCTAGACAATAGAACTTCACACAGTATCACTCAAACATTGTTTTGAGGTTCTTATTGTTGTGTTCATTTTGGCCCTGAAGAACTCCTGGTTTTCATGAGTACTCTATGAGAATTCAGCCTTACAATTCTCATAGAAGCGGCCCACTTCTTATTCACATAGGTGACTTCTTACTCACATAGGTGACTTCTCATTAAGAGGTTCCTACTGCACCCCCACTTGGATTTCCAAGATATAAGAGTCATTAAAAGCATAGCTTAACCTAACCTTTTGTAGGTACCATTGTCTTCTCATCATAGGAATGGATATTAGGATTTTAACCCCTCACAGTGCTAAGTCTGAGTCGCATTTACATAATTCAATTTTCCCTTTGAACCTAGATCTTGGGATCACCAGTCAGCTAGGTAGGGTTTCCATTATGGCAACTCTTTAGTTCATAGGCTTAAGACCCATTCCCCTCGATGACGTATTTACTTTCTTTCTAGTCAAAGCTTTCGTTAACGGATCCACAATATTATCTTTTGACTTCACGTAGTCAATAGAGATAATTCCACTAGAAAGTAATTCTTTAACGGTATTGTGTCTGCGACGTATGTGTCTAGACTTTTCGTTATACATACTACTTTGTGCTCTTCCAATTGCAGATTGACTATCACAGTGTATGAAAATTGGTGGCACAGGTTTAGGCCAATTTGGAATATCCTCCAAGAAATTATGAAGCCACTCCGCTTCTTCTCCTGCTTTATCTAAAGCAATGAATTCAGATTCCATAGTGGATCTGGCAATACATGTTTGTTTAGAGGATTTCCAAGAAATAGTTGATCCTCCTAATGTAAACACATATCCACTTGTGGACTTTGTTTCATTAGAATTTGATATCCAGTTGGCATCACTGTATCCTTCTAATACAGCTGGATATCTTGTATAATGCAGCCCAAAGCTTAAGGTATATTTTAAGTACCTTAAAACTCTTACAATAGCTATCCAATGATTCTTCCCCGGATTGCTAGTATATATGCTCAGTTTACTGACAGCATATGCTATATCGGGTCTCGTGCAATTCATGATATACATTAGGCTACTAATTATGCGAGAATACTCTAATTGAGATATTCCTTCACCAGTATTCTTTGATAGATGTAAATTTACATCTAGTGGTGTCTTAACCGGACTATCATCGTAACTTTTAAATTTGTCTAGCATTTTCTCAATATAGTGAGATTGTGACAAGACTAGTCCATTTGATGTTTTGGTAATTTTCATACCAAGTATAACATCAGCCACACCCATATCTTTCATATCAAATTTACTGGTCAACATTTTCTTTGTAGCCTTAATGAATTCATTATTGCTCCCGATAATGAGCATGTCGTCCACACAAAGACAAACAATGACATATCCTTTTTTCGTGCCTTTAACGTAGACACATTTATCACATTCGTTGATTCTAAAGCCATTTTCAATCATGACTTTATCAAACTTTTCATGCCATTGTTTCGGAGCCTGTTTTAGTCCATAAAGTGACTTAACAAGCTTACACACCTTTCTCTTATTATCAGGAGCTACAAACTCCTCGGGTTGCTCTATATAGATCTCTTCATTTAGATCTCTATTAAGGAAGGCTGTTTTCACATCCATTTGGTGTATCTCAAGATTATTAATAGCTGCAATAGCTATCAATATTCGAATGGATGTTATTCTTGTAACTGGTGAATATGTATCGAAATAATCAAGACCTTCCTTTTGTCTATATCCCTTGACAACCAATCGGGGCTTATATTTTTCAATCGTTCCATCAGCTTTCATCTTTCTTTTGAAAATCCATTTACACCCTAATGGTTTATTTTCAGGAGGAAGATCCATCGTTTCCCATGTATGATTTTGCAAGATGAATTATATTTCACTATTAATAGCCTCTTTCCAATGACGAGCTTCGGGACTTGACATTGCTTCACTGTAAGTATGAGGCTCATTTTCTAACAAATATGTTAGAAAATCAGGACCAAAGGACGTTGACGTTCTAGCTCTCTTGCTACGTCTTGGCTCATTTTCCTCTTGTGAGGGTTCTTGGTCCATATTAGTTCTTTCTAAAGAACTCCGTTCTTGTGCAACTCTATAAGGACATACATCTTCGAAGAAATGTGCATTCCTTGTCTCCAATATGGTGTTGACATGTATGTCGTCAATTTCAGATTTATGCACTAAAAACCGATATGCCGAGCTATGGCTTGCATATCCAATGAAAATCCCATCAACCGTTTTAGGTCATATTTTGACCATTTTAGGTGGTGGGATAGCTACCTTTGCTAGACACCCCCACACTTTAAGATATTTGAAGGAAGAAGGACGACATTTCCATAGCTCATAAAGTGTCTTTTGCAATTTCTTGTGAGGTACTTTATTAAGTATATGATTTGCGGCTAAGACCGCTTCCCCCCACAAGTTATCCGGTAGTCCAAAATTTATCAACAAAGCATTCATCATTTCATTTAAAATACGATTTTTCCGCTCAGCAATTTCATTTGACTGAGGCGCATATGGTGCCGTGGTCTCATGAATGATTCCATGATTGGCACAAACTTTTTCAAGAGGGAAAACATATTCTCCACCTCTATCACTTCTTAGTACTTTGATTTTCTTGCTAAGTTGATTTTCAACCTCAATTTTGTATTGCATAGATGCTTCAAAGGCTTCATCTTTGCTTCTAAGCAAATATACATAACAAAATCTAGTACAATCATCAATAAAAGTAATAAAATACTTTTTTCCTCATCTAGATTGTACCACCTTTAAGTCACATATGTCACTATGAATTAGACTTAAAGGTTCCGTACTTCTTTCAATTGACATGAAAGACGTTTTTGCCATTTTAGCTTCAACACAAATTTCACATGCGTTATGTGAGTCAAAAGTCATTTTAGGCAAAAATCCATTTTTCACTAGCTTTTGTATGGAACCATAATTTACATGACCTAATCTATGATGCCATAAATTAGGAGATTCCAACAAGTAAGCAGAAGAAATATTTTTATTAATCTCAGAATTCGGTACAGCTTTAGGCACGATGGTCATTACATTTAACTTAAACAGACCATCACATAAGCACCATTTTCCTACAAACATCCCACTTTTAGTGAGTACAAATTTATCACTCTCAAACACTAGCTTGAAACCATTCTTACTCAACAATGAGCCTGACACTAGATGTAACGCCCCAACTTAGGGTTATCTCAACCCAGCTGGAGCATTACAACACATCAGCTAATCACATCATACTGATGATACAACTCATTCTAACTCACTTGGTAATCAAACCGTATTATTCAAAATTAAAGAGTTTACTATTACAAAACACACCTAGTAAGCTCTCTGCCAGATCTCAAAGTTGACATACTGTACTATTTAAGTACAACTTAATTCACAAATGTACAAGTGATCCCTTGCCCGTCTTCTCACCGTGCCTCACACCTTCTCCTTGCCTTTCGAGGGACCGACTCCTTGATCTAAAATGTTATTATGGGTAAAAAACCCGTCAGCCCACTGGCTCAATAAGATAATCAAAGACATTTAATTTAACTTTCAACTCAAGAATACTGATAATGCATGCTATTGCAATTCAATCACATTAAACAGTTCTAGATGTACAAATAACACATATCACATGTTCACACTTAGTTGAGCATTACAAGAGTTTACCATTCCCGAATTCAGTCCCATCAATAAACCACCCTTATGTCATCACACCCGGGATATAAGATCACAACCCTTGCCTCGGCCAAAGGCAAAGTAACCGAAAATAATTGAATACTGATACTGCCTCGGGTAGCAGTCGGAGATACAACTGTTCGGCTCATACGGTGCACCGCTACTCAAACACAATCAAATCAACCCCAAATCATTTGAATGGGGTGTCATAATAATCATCAACAATATATCGACCATCCCTTACAATGAAAGGATATAACATCATCTTCATAACTTCTTGAACATGTAACATAATCATTTATATTCAGCAAATGAGCTTCAATTATAGAACTTAACAAACATGTCCAAAACCATATTCTAACCATGTCTAATTTGACATAATTCCATAATTCACACATACCATAACCTATTTCACGTTTTCCATAACCTTCAATATGTTAAACATGAATAGATTCACTTATTAACAAGTCTCTAACAAGTATTTAAAAGTTTGACCAATGATTCATACTAAAAGAGTTACGCTAACATAGCATATATCCATATTCATGTCTTAAAAGCCCATTAAAAAGCTTTAACTATCTTACCTTAAAGAAGAGATGAAAGAACCCAATATTCAGATTTGAAACACCTTCAAAATACTCCTCAAAACACGTTCAAAACACTGTTTGAAGCTCATAGAACTTTCCAAATCAACTGCTCAAGGTTCCCTTTATAAAACAAGCCTTAATTCTAGATTTTGTGAGGTTTTGATTGTTTTTCTTGCACTTTTCTCTAAAAAACGAGGTAAGAGAATTTAAGCATGTCAATTTTATATCAAATTAGAAGCAAGTAGGAGGTGTCAAGTGGAGGTGAAGAGGTGGAAAAGTCAAGCACGACGAGACTTTAAGCACGAGGTGGCAAGACACAGTTGTGCCACCTAGCAAGCATGACAAGGCTAAGTAAATCATGACAAGGCTGGAAGCATGAGGTGTCAAGACACGGTTGTGCCACCTAGTAAGCACGACAATGCTAACCAAAGTACTACAAGGCTCGAAGCACGACGTGTCACAATGCTAGGTTGACACGTCACAAGCACGAGGTGGCACAATTCTTTGCAAAAAGCAAAACAATTCACAGGCAATCCAGTCAACAACCGGTTACTCCCAGCTGAAGGTTTCACAATTTTTCGTTTCCAACTCTTCTGAAAATATTTTTGGTCATCCCAAGTGATCATTTAAAGTTTCTAAACATCAAATACTCTTTTCCATTTCTAGCACTTCGTTCACCTTCTTAGAAAATTTACTCAATTCAAGGTGTCTAACATTTAAACATACATTCAAATATGTTATCATGCATAATTCATCATAACCATTTTCACATAAAGTGGTTCGTCCAATCATACTTAAATATGTAATCAAAGCATATAAAATGTTGGGTTCTCACACTAGATTCTTCCGAATGTCTGGCACATGAAGCACATTGTTGAGACTCAACTCTTTGCCGGATGTCATCTTTAAGACCACCTTGCCCATCCCTTGCACCTTTGAAGAGGAAGAGTTTCCCATGAACATATTCTCGTTGTTGGCGCTCTCATATGTAGTAAACATACTTCGCTCGGAGCACACATGTCGAATAGCGCCTGTGTCTACCCACCACTATTTGGGATTTCCAACCAAGTTGACTTCGGATACCACTGCAGATAGATTCAAATCTGTCACGTCCTCGGTAATTTTGGTAACTTCCGTCACATTGGCGTGAGAATGCTTTCCTTTCTTTCCTTTGTTCTTGCGACTATAGCAATCCTTAGCTCGATGGCCTGGCTTGTCGCACACATAGCAATTCCCACTGAACTTCCTCTTCTTATCACCGCCCTTGGAATTTGAGCCACTTGCTCCACTTGGACCGTCCGATTCAGAAATTTTCCTCCTCTTTGACGAACCTTGCTCGACCACATTTGCCTTGACTTCTTGATGATAATTACCGGCCTTCTTCTCGGACTGGCGATTATCCTCCTCGATCCTCAATCTCACAATCAAATCCTCGAGCTTCATCTCCTTGCATTTATACTTCAAATAGTTCTTGAAATCTTTTCAAGTAGGTGGCAATTTTTCAATCCAAGCAGCCACTTGAAAAGACTCTTCAAGTACCATCCCTTCCGCGTGAATATCATGCAGAATTAGCTGAAACTCTTGGACTTGACTAATCACAGTTTTGGAATCCACCATCTTGAAATCAAGGAATTTGCCGACTACAAATTTCTTTGAGCCGACATCTTCCGTTTTGTATTTCCTTTCCAAGGATTCCCACAATGCTTTCGCATTGACCATTGGACTGTATATGTTATACAACGCATTGTCCAATCCATTGAGGATGTAGTTCTTGCATAAGAAATCTGAATGCTTCCAAGCATCCACGGTAGCCACTGTTTACCGGTTAGGATTTTCACCAAGATTTGGTGCATCCTCTTGCAAGAACCTTGCCAAATTCAAGGTGGTCAGATATAACAACATTTTCTGTTGCCACCTTTTGAAATCCTTTCCGTTGAACTTTTTCGGTCTTTCACCAAGTCCAACGAACCATGAGCAGGTGCTACAAAAGATGTCGCATACACGGTCCCACCACCATGTTGCACGCTAGGATGAACCGATCCACTTTCGGGAATGGTTTCGCTAGTAGCCATTGTATTAAATCTATCAACATATTATAACAACAATTAATAAACAGTCCAGTCTAACACAAAAAACTATAACGAAAACAGAGTATAGTAATCACTAAAATTAAATTCAAGAACTGAAAATAATTTTAGTATAAAGTACCGCAGAATCAAATATGAAACGGATTTTGAAATCACTGTTTGGAAAACACTGTTTTGAAAACACTGTTTTGAAAACACTGTTTTGAAAACACTATTTTGAAAACACTGTTTCTACACATGCAACACAAATTACGGAATAAAGTCTTAAGATTGTTGAAATTTTAGCTTCGTGTATATTTGTGCAAAAAACAACTAAGTACAAAAATATTGAAATGTAGTTTGCTAAACAGAACAGACAGTATTAGCAAGAACATTTAAAATTAACTCACAGCAAAATCAGACAAACAACAATGGAGAACCGAGGCGTGAATTTGATTAATTGTTCTTAAGACTTTATTCGTCCCGCAACGGTGCTGTCGGTCTTTTGACGAAAAGCCTCTCAGGATACAACGGTAGCACGTCTAAAAATAGGAGCACTCCAAATCTTCAGACTCGACGAACCAAAACAACATCATAACTCTTTCTTTTTGGACAATTGAAAAACGGACAGAAGAAAATAAATTTTGGGATTAAAAATTAAGTAACTTCTGTAACAAACTCATTTTTATACACAAAGTATTCACTGGGGGGTGCAACTCTTCACAGCTGGTTGGAAAGGTTGCAACTTTTCGAAAACTACAATAACTAAATAAATATTTATTTAATATGTTTTAATCCCAGAAAAGAATAAAGCCTGATGGGCCCAAGCCACGGCCACGGACCAGGACGGGGCGGCGCGTGCATGTGTGGTGGACCTTGGGTCAACCTAGGTCCTCCCTCCTTACAAAACTTGGGTACCCCCAAGGGGCCCAATCCTTAGCTCAAGGCTAAGCCTTATAAGGAGACAATTTGGCTTTATCTCTTCAATGTGGGATACTCTTTTCCCTTCAAGTTGAACCACCAACTTTAACTTCAATTTTCTCATTCACCTTCCATTTGTTTTAAACATGTGAATATACCATGATCATCTATTCCAATAGACGAACATGAATTAATTTGTTTCTAACCAAAATATGGTTTGGAACCCATTTGAAAATTGAGTCAAAGTTGCTTCTCCACAATGGGTTTAAAACCAAGTTCTAAGAAACTAACAAAAAATTTTAAAAATACTGAGGGGTGCCATTCCCTCCCCCCCCTCCCCCCCGTGATGGGGGTGGTCCGCCCCTGTTTTATGTTCGAGAGTCGCAAGGTTAAAGAGAGAAGGCCGAATAAATGAATTAAAATGAAGCATTTCATGTTAAATGAAAAATATAAATTACCTGCTCGTAAAATTTTATTCTAGTTGACTAATTATGTGGTTGTAGACGAGTAAAGTTTGTACCATTTGGAGTGCCACGTGGCATATACATGACAAATGAATACTGGCTGGACATATTATGCCCGCATCTCCGGACCGCTCAGAGGGCCATGCGTGTTGTCTATAAAAAGTGCAATCCATATTGACATGTAAAGGATTCATGTATGGCATTTGGAAAGAGAGAAATGTGAAGATTTTTGGGCACAAACAAACCAGTCCCGATGATTGTTTTTGTGCTATACAACAAGTCCTTTCTATAACTAACAAAAGGAAGCTATGCAAAAGTTGAGTTTTCTACAATTACGAGCTGAGAAGCTACGTGAAGATTGATGAATGCTGGTTTTGATGATTAGATGGTTGAGGTCGAGAGAGTTCTCGATGTAATGTTGTGAATATATATATATATTTTGAAACAAGTATGTTAACCCTACAGTTATTTAACCTAGGATTATATTTGATTTTGATGATAACTAACATTGATGATTATGCTGTCTAACATGCATTGAGTTGATGAAGCAATAGGAACAATCTCATACTCATGCAAACGGATTATTAGACGAGCAACACGATCAAAGACTCTCAACGGAACGCATCAAAGAGGAAATTCGACGATTGAAGTTTTCATGCTTTTATTTCCGTCTTTGTAAACTAGACATAGAGAGATGATCGTTACGATGACTGTATACCTAGAACTTGCCCATAGGTTTCCCTTGCATGCATAAAAAGTTTTTCATGCTTTAAAAACAGGAAACTGCATTTTCAGGGATGCAGTCGACTGCATTGGGATGCAGTCGACTGCATTGGGATGCAGTCGACTGCATTGGGATGCAGTCGACTGCATTGGGATGCAGTCGACTGCATGTTGGGCAGTAGCCCATTACAGTCGACTGCATTGAATGCAGTCGACTGCAATACTTCTAGTAGCCCATTACAGTCGACTGTATTGCATTACAGTCGACTGTAAGTTGGAATTTTGAAATTCCAACGGCTACTTTTTGGGTTACAGTCGACTGCAATGGGCATTGCAGTTTGTTTTCATTCATCAATTGCATTCAAAGCTCTCATATCTTTCATATTCTCAAAGATCAAAGCAATTGTTCAAATCTCTCTTGTTTTCATTGATTTCTCATCCTTTTCAAGAGAGCATTTATTGTGAGCTTACATTAGAGAGAGATACACTTTCATAAGTCATCATACACTCATCTCTCTTGTTCTAGTACTTCAACTTGTACTCATCTACTTCTTAAGAGTGAAATCTTGTACTCATTTCTTCATTGAAAGGTTCTTGTATCAAAGCTTGGGGTTGTCAAGCTTTGGAGCTTTGGGTTTGTCAAAGCTTGTTCTTGATGTGGGCATAGCATCAAGGGATTGTAAGAGGTTCGATCTTGACCCGTAAGGAAGATCATACTAGTGGATTCTAGGGCCTTTCAAGGGACTTCCTTGAAGGGGTGGACGTAGGCTTGTGGGTATATCAAGCCGAACCATTTAATTCTCCTTGTCAAGTATCTCTAAACCCTTCTCTCTTTACATTATTGTTTTACATATTGTGTTGAGATTGGTTGTTTGTTTACTTGAGTTTTTGAGATTAAGGTTTGTTGGTTGTTATATTTTAAAGTAGTCTTAAAACCCTATTCACCCCCCCTCTAGGGTTATTTTATTGGTTTCAAGTGGTATCAGAGCCTCGGCTCTTGTTATATTGGGTAACGCCAAGAGAGTTAATCGATCATGGCTTATGTTGGGGGTATGGAGGGTAGTTCTACCACTAGGCCTCCATTGTTTAATGGGACCAACTATAGTGTGTGGAAAGTTAAGATGAAAATCTACTTAGAATCTCAAGACTATGAGATGTGGGATATTGTTGAGAATGGCCCATTCGTTCCGATCAAAGTGGTTGACAAGGTTGAAGAACCTAAATCAAAATCGGAGTATAGTGATCATGACAAGAAGATGATTTGTATGAATGCTAGAGCAAAAAATTGTCTTGTATGTGCTTTAGACACTAATGAACTCAATAGAGTCATTATGTGTAATTCCGCTAAGAGTATTTGGGATACTCTTCAAGTCACTCATGAAGGGACTTCTCTTCTTAGAGACTCCAAGATGAATTTATTGTTTAGAGATTATGAGTTATTCTATATGCTTAAAAATGAATCTATTACGGATATGAATACTTGTTTTACTAACATTGTGAACCCTTTGAAGCAATTGGGTAAGGAATTCACTAATGGTGATCTAGTGAGAAAAGTGATTAGGTCCTTACCAAGAGCTTGGGATGCAAAGATCACCGCCATCCAAGAATCAAAGAATCTCAACATCTTTCCTCTTGATGAATTGATGTGCTCACTCATGACGTACGAAATGCAACTCAAGACCTTTGATCAAGAGGACGTCAAGAAGAAGCCTACATCAATTGCTCTTAAAGCTTCATCTTCAAACCTTGAGTCAAGTGATGATGATGAAGAATTTAATGAAGAGGATATGGCATTGGTTGCAAAGAACTTCAAGAAGTTCTTAAGATTTAGAAGAAATGATGGGAGAAGGCAACAAAATGCTAGCAACGAAGAAAGGCTTTGCTACAAATGCCACAAGCCGGGACACATGAAGATGGATTGTCCCATCTACAAAAAGGAGAAGAAGGAAAGAAGAGATGTATGGGAAAAAGCTAAAAGAAGACAATTCTCTAAGAAAGAGAACAAGGAGAAGGAAAGAGCAATGAATGCCGAACACACTTCAACATGGAGTGACTTTGATTCAAGTGATGAAGAGAATGATCAAGCAAATGTGTGCTTCATGGCAAATGATGAGGTAAGCTCTTCTTCCGGTAGTGATAGTGATAATGAAAGTTTTGAAGATGCTTATGATAGCTTATATGAGGAATCCAAGAAAATTTTCAAGAAAAATATTATTTTGTCTAAGAAATTTCTTGAAGCTAATAAGCAAATTGAAAAGTTGATAATGGAAAATGAAAAGTTGCATGCCAAGAATGAATGCATGTCTAGCCATTTATATGTAGAGCATGTGAATAACAATTTGGTTGATTTACTTGTTAACACTCCTAGCTCAAAACAAATCTCTTCCAAAACTTTGGCTTTAGAAAAACAAAATGAAGATTTACAAGTTGAGATTTGTGATTTAAGAAAATGTCTTGAAAAATTTGTTGATGGTCAAAACAATTTGGATGTCATGCTTGGACGCCAAAGAATTGGCCTAAACAAAGGCGGTCTTGGATTAGATCCCATGGCCATGCCTCCTAAAGTTTTGCAACAACAAGCTAGGTTGAATATTCTTACAAAACGACCAAAGAACTATTGCACACCTTTTACACATTGTGGTTGGTGCAACAAGAAAGGGCATACGACTAATCATTGTCCTTGTAGAATTGTTTTTGTTAGAGGTAGAAAGAAAATGTGGATTGTGAAAGGTCAAGAATACAAATGCAAGACTAACACCCAAGGACCCAAGAAAATTTGGGTACCAAAAGTCATTACTTGATTTGTGTTTATAGGTATGTCTCAAAGCAAAATCTAGTAGCAAGAAGTGGATTCTTGATAGTGGATGCTCAAGACATATGACCGGCAACATATCTCTTTTCACATCGATTGATCTTAAGGAAGGAGGAAATGTGACCTTTGGTGACAATTCTCAAGGAAGAATCAAAGGTAAAGGAACTATTGGTAAGGAACCACATTCAATTGAGAATGTGTTATATGTTGAAGGATTGAAGCATAACTTGCTTAGTATTAGTCAATTTAGTGATAAAGGTTTTAAAGTTATCTTTGAGGCTTCTCAATGCACTATACTATCCTTGAAGAACAATGAAACTATTTTGGTTGGTAGTAGAGATAATAATGTTTACTCCATTCAATTAAATGATTTAGCTAACCAAGATGTCAAGTGTCTTAGTGCTATTAGTGAAACATCTTGGCTTTGGCATCGAAGACTTGGTCACATGCACATGGAGCATTTGAAGGATATTTCAAGCAAAGAACTTGTGAGGGGTCTCCCGAAGATCAAGTTTGAGAAAGATAAAGTATGTGATGCTTGTCAAATGGGTAAGCAAAAGAAGGTCTCTCACAAACCGAAGAAAATGGTATCTACTTCTAGACCCTTGCAATTACTTCACATGGATTTGTTTGGACCAATCCCAACTACTAGTCTTGGTGGTAAATCATATTGTTTTGTTATTGTTGATGACTTTTCTCGCTATACTTGGACTTTCTTTTTGGCTACCAAAGTTGAATCTCTAAATGTGTTCACTTCATTTGCAAAACGTGTTCAAAATCAAAAAGGTTATTTGATTACAAACATTCGGAGTGATCATGGTAGAGAATTTGAAAATTCAAAAATAGGAGCCTTGTGTGATGACTTTGGGATATCACATAATTTTTCGGCTCCTAGAACTCCTCAACAAAATGGTGTTGCCGAAAGAAAGAATAGGTCTTTGCAAGAAGCGGCAAGAACAATGCTTAACGAATATGGTTTACCTAAATACTTTTGGGCGGAGGCGGTCAATTGTGCATGCTTTGTTCTTAATAGAGTTATCTTGCGAAAATTTTTGTTAAAAACCCTTTATGAGCTTTTTAATGATAAGAAACCTAAGGTGAGCTTTTTTAGAGTCTTTGGTTGCAAATGTTTTGTTTTAAATACCAAGGATCACCTTAGCAAATTTGATTCCAAAACCTTTGAGGGTATTTTTCTTGGTTACTCTAATAATAGTATGGCTTATAGAGTTTATAATAAAAGTACTTTGGTTGTTGAAGAATCCATTAATGTTACTTTTGATGAGACTAATCCTTTTCTTCGGAGGACTAACATTGTTAATGTAGATGACATGGACAATGACTTGAGAACTTTGGACATAAGTGATACACTACAAGGCAACTCCAAAGAAATTGATCTAGGGGAGCAACCATCAAGTTCTCAAGGGGGAAATGAGGAAGCAATCAATGATGCTTCAAACTTGGACGACTCTCAAGAATTACCAAAAGATTGGACTTACAAAAAGGATCATCCAAGCGATCAAATCTTAGGTAATCCTTCGAGTGGGGTAAGAACTCGACGCTCTCTTCAACAACATGTTAATATAGCGTTTCTTTCCCAAATTGAACCGAAAAAATTCTCTGAAGCTCTACATCATGAATCTTGGATGCTTGCTATGCAAGAAGAGCTAGTTCAATTTGAAAGAAATCAAGTTTGGACCCTTGTGCCTAAACCTCAAAACTTTAGGATTATAGGCACAAAATGGATTTTTAGAAACAAACTTGATGAATCCGGAGTCGTGGTTAGAAACAAGGCTAGATTAGTGGCCCAAGGTTATAACCAAGAGGAAGGAATTGATTTTGATGAAACTTATGCACCGGTAGCTAGACTTGAATCTATTAGAATGCTTTTAGCTTTTGCTTGCTATAGAGATTTTAAACTCTTTCAAATGGATGTCAAGAGTGCCTTTCTAAATGGTTTTATTTCGGAGGAGGTCTATGTGGCTCAACCTCCCGGCTTTGAACATGAAAAATTTCCAAACCATGTTTTCCGTCTTAGCAAAGCTCTTTATGGTTTAAAACAAGCTCCTAGAGCTTGGTATGAAAGGCTAAGTAATTTTCTTTTAGAAAATGGTTTTTCAAGAGGAAAACTTGACACCACTCTTTTTATAAAATCTAAGGGCAATGACTTATTGTTGGTGCAAATTTATGTTGATGATATTATATTTGGTGCTACTAATGGATCCTTGTGCGAAGAGTTTGCTTCTTGTATGAGTAAGGAGTTTGAAATGAGCATGATGGGAGAACTCACCTTCTTCCTTGGATTGCAAATCAAACAAAGCAAGGATGGAATCTTTATCAACCAAGCCAAATACACCAAAGAGCTACTCAAGAGATTTGACATGGAAGCATCAAATGCTTTTGACACTCCAATGAGCTCTTCATTAAAGCTTGATAAAGATGAAAAGGGTAAGGATGTTGATATTAAGCGCTATCGAGGTATGATCGGATCACTCCTTTACCTTACCGCAAGTAGACCCGATATAATGTTTAGTGTTTGTTTATGTGCTAGATTTCAAGCTTGTCCTAAGGAATCTCATTTGATTGCCGTCAAGAGAATCCTTAGATATCTTAAGGGCACTCACGATTTAGGGTTATGGTTTCCTAGAAACACTTCATTTTTTGACCTAATTGGTTACTCCGACGCCGACTATGCCGGTTGCAAAACCGAGCGGAAAAGTACTAGTGGAGGTTGCCAATTCCTAGGTCACTCTCTTGTTTCTTGGAGTTCCAAAAAGCAAAATTCGGTTGCACTCTCTACCACCGAAGCCGAATATATGGCGGTTGGTGCTTGTTGTGCACAAATTCTTTGGATGAAACAAACCCTTTTGGATTTTGGACTCAAGTATGATCACATACCTATACTATGTGATAATACTAGTGCCATTGATTTGACCAAAAATCCTATCCAACATTCACGCACAAAGCACATAGAAATCAAACACCATTTTATCCGTGATCATGTGCAAAAAGGTGATATTGTTCTAGATTTCGTGGACACAAATCACCAATTAGCGGACATCTTCACTAAACCTCTAAATTCGAAGAGGTTTTCCGCTCTTAGAAGAGAACTTGGCATGTCTTCACCTATGTGACTAAATGTTATATCTTGTGCTAATCATGCAAGTTGCACTTCTCATGCTTGAACATTACTTAATATGTTTAAAGCATGCTTTGGTTGATGTTTCTCTTTTTCAAACTTATTGATTTTGTTGATATTCATTTAATCTCATTTGATTTGCACACACTCATATTTCTAAATCCTTTACACTTCATATTTGTGCTTTCTTTGTAACAAGTGTTTGGTACACCTTTCAATGGTTATTCAAGTACTTATGTTTTTATTGTTTGAAAGCCCTTGTTGGCAATATTGATTATCCATGGATGGATACATAAGTTGATCACTTTCACACACACCCTTGACTTTTTTCAATGATGTCAAAAGGGGGAGAAAACATTGTTGATTCATATTTGTGTGGACTTGATATGAGCATATATTGCTTAAGTTAAGGGGAGCCCTACATTGCTTAAGATAGGGGGAGCGTTTTGTCATGATTTCTTCTCATGACCCCTTATGGTTTTTAATTGAGATTGTTATGCTTCATTTCGCATATTATCTTATATATCTCATATTATTTGAATCAATGTTTGCCATCATCAAAAAGGGGGAGATTGTTAACCCTACGGTTATTTAACCTAGGATTATATTTGATTTTGATGATAACTAACATTGATGATTATGCTGTCTAACATGCATTGAGTTGATGAAGCAATAGGAACAATCTCATACTCATGCAAACGGATTATTAGACGAGCAACACGATCAAAGACTCTCAACGGAACGCATCAAAGAGGAAATTCGACGATTGAAGTTTTCATGCTTTTATTTCCGTCTTTGTAAACTAGACATAGAGAGATGATCGTTACGATGACTGTATACCTAGAACTTGCCCATAGGTTTCCCTTGCATGCATAAAAAGATTTTCATGCTTTAAAAATAGGAAACAACATTTTCAGGGATGCAGTCGACTGCATATTGGGCAGTAGGGTATTACAGTCGACTGCATTGAATGCAGTCGACTGCAATACTTCCAGTAGCCCATTACAGTCGACTGCATTGCATTGCAGTCGACTGCAAGTTGGAATTTTGAAATTCCAACGGCTACTTTTTGGGTTACAGTCGACTGCAATGGGCATTGCAGTCGACTGCATTTACCGTTTGGCGCATTTAATGCCCTACCTTCCCCCAAACGGCCATATTTATTCTCAGCTCTATAAATACTCATCTTGGGCATTGTTTTCATTCATCAATTGCATTCAAAGCTCTCCTATCTTTCATATTCTCAAAGATCAAAGCAATTGTTCAAATCTCTCTTGTTTTCATTGATTTCTCATCCTTTTCAAGAGAGCATTTATTGTGAGCTTACATTAGAGAGAGATACACTTTCATAAGTCATCATACACTCATCTCTCTTGTTCTAGTACTTCAACTTGTACTCATCTACTTCTTAAGAGTGAAATCTTGTACTCATTTCTTCATTGAAAGGTTCTTGTATCAAAGCTTGGGGTTGTCAAGCTTTGGAGCTTTGGGTTTGTCAAAGCTTGTTCTTGATGTGGGCATAGCATCAAGGGATTGTAAGAGGTTCGATCTTGACCCGTAAGGAAGATCATACTAGTGGATTCTAGGGCCTTTCAAGGGACTTCCTTGAAGGGGTGGACGTAGGCTTGTGGGTATATCAAGCCGAACCATTTAATTCTCCTTGTCAAGTATCTCTAAACCCTTCTCTCTTTACATTATTGTTTTACATATTGTGTTGAGATTGGTTGTTTGTTTACTTGAGTTTTTGAGATTAAAGTTTGTTGGTTGTTATATTTTAAAGTAGTCTTAAAACCCTATTCACCCCCCCTCTAGGGTTATTTTATTGGTTTCAAAGTATACTTTGAGCTTTAATGGAATATACAAACATTTACTAACCCCCCCCCCCCCCCCCCCAAAAAAAAAAATAACAATAAAGAAAAGGACATGTAAAAGATCAAATGTAAGTTAAAAAAATTTAAATCAGGAAGCATGTGGAATCAACATACTATGTTACGACTGAGTTTGAATTGTTGGAACCTAAGTCTAACAACATACAACATTTTAACACCAGCTACTTGATATTGTGCTTTGCTATACATTTGTTTGGAATTTGGATCAAAATTGACTTACGGAATACGGACGAATATTGTCGGGTCCACCTACATGAGACGCAGGGTTAACAAAAAGAGAAGGCCAAAGAAATGAATCACAAAGAAGCATTTCTTAATTCGTGTTAAAAGATAAAATATAATCTTATGCTACTGCTTACCCGTCAAATTATTTTTTCGGTTTACCAATAAAGTGGTATTACTGGCCACCTTGTACACACCATACTAAGTCTCGTGTACATTGCGTTAACTCTCCAATCCAAGCTGATCAAAAGACGCACCTAAATTTTCAAAACAAAGTGTAAGCAGCATTGACCTAAATAGGATCAAATGCAAGATATTGGTTAAACCGAAGAGCGTGTGAACTCTTAGAAACTAAGTTTGACAAATTGTTTGGACCTAAAATCATTAATTGACTCAGACATATGTGATTCAAGACTCTTATGTTGAAATTTGGCAGAAGCTACACCACATGTAAGACACTTAGAGACCGTTTGAGATTAATTTTCAAAAGTAAATTTTAATTAAATTTAAACCAGTTTCTCTAATTAATCCAATTTAGGCATAATAGATTAAAAAGTTGTTCAATGCATTTGGATAAAAAGAGATTAAAGTAGGTTTAGTGTGACAAAATTACCATATAGTGTATTCAAATTGAAATTGAGCATTTAATATCTGTTTATACGTGATGATATTTTGGTAATTCTTTTGGTCGAACTTGATTCTCCAAAAGTGATTAAATCAGAATCCAAGAAAATGAGGATTCTGGATTTAATCAGTTTTGAGTACATTTGAGTAGATTTAATCAGTTTAATTTTTTTTTGCCAAACACTTCAAACTTGACTTAATCAGGTTTTACCATTCTAGAATCAATTCCAAACGCGCTCTTATATTATTATTGTGGGTTAATTTTGGAGTGGTTTGAAACATGAGATACTTGGCGTTCTAACAATAAACACGAGACATGGCGAGTACAACAGTGGTATATAAACGTTAAAAGTCACCATATGAATACATATCTCCTTCTTTTCAGCCAAACCAATAAGGAATAGTTTTGGCTGTTACCTGAGTTGTAAGTAGATAATCACAATTTTCATATAGTGGTAATTAATGATCGTTAAATATTTTTTATGACTTTTATTTAGAGACACTATAGAGTGCGGATAATAATTATCGCTGAAAGTGTTAACAAAAATGTCACTAACTACATTTCGTGACTGTCATTCGATGTTATCTAGGGGATTCTACCTATGTTCGTACAACCTGTATAGCAGCCAAACTTTTTTCAAATGATAATTATAGATTCTTAGCTTATTATGTTTCCCTTTGTAGGCTTAGTTCAAGCGAAGCTCATGGCTTGAAAGCCTAGCTTCTAAAGTTACTTAGGATGGTCACCATGACTCCTCTAGCATGGAATTTTATCGCAACAAAGGATTTGCATTTCCTTTAGACTTTTGTCTCGTTAAAGTCGGGAGTTTGACATTATTCAAGTAATGTTGATCTTCTTTTGCATTACGTTGATCTTCTTTTGCATCGGGTTAGTCTAGTCGAGGAGCAGACTAACTTAACTGAATCTAGGCGCATTAAAAATTTACTAATCGGAGTCTCTAGTTCATAAATCATTAGGCATTAAAGTCCTTAGTCTAAGGCATTTGAACCCTACGAGGAGGACTCCCTGCTTAATCGCCTAAGCCACTCTAACTGTTTTTAGTGATAGGTTTTTGGATTTTTTCCCTTTGGAAGTTTACTATTGGATTCATTAGGATCTTCGCACTCCCATATTTAGCCATAACACTTCAATCTCTATGCCGTAACACTTTTTCAAACATCCGGCGGGACTTTTGCACTAAATTTAAATAAAGAATTCCATGGCTGGGACTAGGAGAAATCGTCATGAGGCAAGAACTCTTTCACTCATCGGTACCAAGCTAATACAACCAGTACATCACACTAGACCAAGGAGGGTTTTAGAGTTGGGAAAATTAGAATAACAGGGGATTTGGAGTTAAATATTTGTAGATGAAGGGTTTATATTGAAAAATTGTGAAAAAGTGGGGTATATTTTGAAAATCTCTGAAAAAAGTGGGTTTTTTTGAAACCATATCTTTTCCCATCCCCAAAATACTCCTCCCCCTATTTGACCCACATCAGACTTCTTCTCTAGTTCTCCCCCAATCCCGATTGATCTTTTACAATTAGATTCCCTCCAAAATTCTTCCAACCCCATCCACCCCCACCCTACCGTGGGATACCCACCCCACCCCACCCCATCTATTTCCTTCCAAATTGTCCCTTTCCCCATACCACATCCCGTCTCCTCCATGCACACAACTCTGTCCCCTCTTCCACGCACACGTCTCTGTCTCCTCCAAGCACACAGCACCGCCACCACCCGCACCCACACGGTTCCTCTATCCTTTTCGCCCAACCCCCCAACCACCACTACCTTGTCGGATATCCCCCACCCCCGCTGCCGTAACAACAGATTTTGAAACTTCTCATGCATGTCGCTGTAAAGGCACTGAAGATCACAATCTGAAGCTCGATAGTTGTGCACCCCAGTGTAAAGGTACCCCCCATCTTACATTTTGCAATCAGTAGTATTAGGATGATCAAGTGTACTTTGAGTGACTGTATTTTATGCTTTTACGATCGAGAGTTTTTTGACAAAATCATGACAGTCCGTACTTTTGCACCTCAATTGGTTCGGTGAGAAACAAAATGGGCATGCATACAATTGTAATTGTTGAAATATTGAACATCCTTTTGTTTTTTTTTTTCTCTTGGATTTTTGTCAAATTTTAGCCTTAAACAGTGTTGCTGCGTTGAATGAATGTTCTATCCTTTTCAAATTAAGCAACAAAGATCTTTTTAGATGGTTTGGGATTAATGATTTTGGCCAAGATAATTGTTTGATTTAGATTTCAATTTAATGGGATTTGTTACGATAAAGTGCCATTGTTTATATTTGGTACTGTATATGGAAATTTGGTGAAAATCTTTGTTTTCGACCGCTCGTAGTTTTTGATGATTATGGTGGTTTACGATTTTGCTAAGTCATGCCTATCATGTGGATATATCATCTGGATACAATATTAGCTTGTGCAGTATGTACATGTATTTACGATTGCCTTTTATTTTCAGCAATGAGCTCAAACATGGAGCGAGGCGAGACATCTTGTACAAGGAAGAGACCTGTCAACGCGATCATGAGATTTTTGTAAGTTCTTGATAAAGTTTATAAGGTGGTGTGGATGCAAGACATGTAATTATGTTGAGTGTTTGACCTTGGTTTGGATTAATGTCTTCAGCGCCGAAACAAAGCAAGGACTACAGCAGTCCTACTCTAGTCGATACATGACGATGAAAGAAGCGATTGAAACTATTTCAGCACTGCCTAGCTCACTTATTTGGTAACCGCTCTATAGACAAGCTAAAATGAATATCTTTATTTTGGGTTTCACAGCTTGCCTCGCGAATGTGGAAAGATCTAAGCGAGGAAGATAAATTACCGTATGTCCTCGAAGCCAAAAAAGACATGGAGGAGTGCAACGCAACTTCGAAGAAAGGCAAAGAGAAACGGAAAACAGATAAGGCAAATATTCGTTTCATACCATTTTATTGTTATGCATGAATAGTTTGTGGTAAAGACATCGAATTAGTAATCCCAAGGTTGGCTCATAATAAATAAGGTTTTTTTTGTTAAATAGGCTTAGCCTGTGATTTAATTAATGATAAACAAAATCATAAAGTACGGGGGGTTGGACATTTAGGCCCTACCCCTGAGAAAAGAAAATCGCAACCTCAAAGGGGTTTGAAAAACACTAAAAAATATCAACCACAAAGTGACTGATTTTTTCATGCATCGTAATACTATATAAAATCCTAGGGGTACTAGAACCATTCCTATCCAAACTACAGGGACAACGGCGAAATTATGTTCGTATGTCCTTTTAGTCGTTGTGGTCGTAGAGACATTAAAGAAGTAGGTAGAGGTGATGCTTTCGTTGTTATGTTGGTGTTTTTTGTGTTTAATAACTGTAGTACGAAGATAATGAGTGAGACACAGGCATTAACTATTGCTTGTGTGCTTGCCCATGGAAATTTTACTAGTTATATGGACATGCACGGGTATGCAGTAAAGTTGTTAATTGGGAAATTTCATACGAATGGGCCACAAAAATAGGTTGCAGAAATACTCACAATTTTGGCGTCCTTCGAATTTCAAGTGTATGTTTGTAAGTAGTCTAAGTTGTTATGGTACATGACAAGATTATAATAGAGAAACGATTGAAGCAGGTAGAGGTGATGATTTTGTTTTTCTTTTTGGCTGATGAGAGAGTGGAGGTATATAACGTGGAATTCTTATGCTTTTTTACGCTAGCTGGAGTTGGATAACTATAGCGTGGATATAACGATGTTGAGACATAGTTGTGAAATTTAGGACAATAAAAGGAAGATGATGCTCTGAAGCTCTATTTGTTAGTTGTATGGTTGCAAGACATTGAAATAGTCTTGGCTATATCACAGGATTTTAAATATTTAGTAAGTTTAGGTAGATGACAAGAAATTAGCAGAAAAATAAGAGAGATAGGCGCAGCACCGCTATTCTTTTTAGTTTCTCAGAAAGTGAAGGAAGAAGAGAATTAAATTTTCGTCTTTTGTGCTACGAAGTGTTTAATATTTGTAGCATGGATACTTTGAAGCATTGACATCGGTGTCAGATTTTTACATGCTTGGTTACCGAATAGTTGAGGAAAAAGATGATGGTGCTTGTAAAGCTTGATTAGTAGTTTTGTGGTTGCCAAGACATGAGAATGTCAAGGTAATGTTCTAACTTGTTATGGTTGGATTGTTGTATAGTTTTGCCCACAAAATAAGTATGCGGAAGCTGAAAATTGGAACCACATGGTTGCACTAAAGTGAATGATATGTAAGCTAATAAAAAGAAGGAACGTATAAGCTAAAATGAAGCTAATCTTTTAAAAAGAAGGAACGTATAAACTAAAATTGGAACCACATGTTTGCACTAAAGTGGATGATAAGGACACTTTTAATAAGCTAATCTTCTAAAACAATACAGGAACACTGAGAACATACACATCTCATCTAGCATATATCATTCCACATCACAATCACGCACACAAGTTCACCTTCATATATCTTATTTACTCGGTGATTTATAAAGAAATTAACCTTGAGTAGAGTAAAGTATCTTTGGTAGCAATATTTTGTATTCTAAGTACTAGCTAATTAGCCCGTGCAATGCACTGAACTTAAGTGAGTTTGGGATAAGCTTGTTTTTTATTCAAACATACAAAGATTAAATATTGAAGGTTCTAAAAAATTAATGAAGTAGCTACGAAGATAAGGTACTTCTATAATAAGTCATGACTTTTACTTTTCTTTGTCTCAAACTACCCTCAAGTTTATTTTCCTTTTTCCACCCATCCTTTGTTGCATCTTGTTTCTTTTTCCATTTTCCATTCTCCCACTTAGTCCTGCATTGGTTGCAAGAAGGTAAACTATATTAGTCTGCTTGCCTAAGGTTGATGGAAGTTCCCCCTCAAAATTGTTTTGCGCTATATCCAAGGAAGCCAAGTTAGTTAGCTTTGAGATTTCCTCCGGGATATTTCCTGTGAACCTGCAACTCTGGAGATTAAATACCCGTAGACCTCTTAGCTTGCCAATTGTTGCTGGTAACGATCCACTCAGAGAATTCCATGAGAGGTCTATAGTTCTAAGCACCATCAAGTTTCCAATTTCTGGAAATACTGGTCCTGTAAATCTATTCTGACTAGCATCAAAGTACAGAAGGCTTGTAAGATTGCCTAAACTGGAGGGAAAGTTTCCAGAGAAAAGATTTACTCTGAGGTCAAGGGACTGCAAATTCTGTAGATTTCCTAGCTCCTCTAGAAGATTGTGTGAAAATGAGTTTGCATGGACATAGAGCTCTTTAAGTTCTTTGAGGTGACCAATTGTTGACTGTATACTGCCAGAGAAACTATTGTCATCAAGCACAAGTTCTCTGAGGTTTTTCATGTTAGAGAGAACTGCTGACAGCATCCCAACAAGTCTGTTCTCACTTAGGTCCAGTGTCTCCAGACTCTCTAAACTCCAAACATCTGGAGATAAGTTGCCAGTGATGGCACAATGGAGATATGTCCCGTGCTATACACGGGGACAACACTATTATAGGGTTAGTGAAGCACGTGCCCAGCTGCTACTCCCGTTTTAATTTTTTCGTATGTATTAGACGTTTTAAGTCATATAAACAAAAATATCGCTACAAAAATCTTGTGATTGTTTGAAAGGGATGTATATTTGGTTATTTTACGTGTTAAACTTACATAAACAAAAGAAAGTAATATCTGAGCTTTACCTTTCACCATTTGAACGCCAGTTTCAAAACTACTTGTCTTAAAAGTGTCGCATATATAAACTTTAATAAAAAGTAGCGCTCAAATAAGAGAAATAATGTTTGAGTTACGTTTTTCTCATATACCAACATCTCGTGGACCTCTAAGACTTTGACATATGTTGGATCAAAGAGATACATGAATAGCGTGAGTTTAAGATGGTGAGAAATGATAGACTCTGTCTCAAATTGGACTAACTCGCTCCAAGTTGACAATGTTTATCTGAGACAGAATGAGGTTTATGGTGTGTATTGGTTCCATTTTGAAGCGTAATCATTTTATTCCTGAAATTCTACAGTCTCTCTATATTTAACTGAGGCAACACATAAAATGTCATTAAAGTAGTTGCATACTAGTATACCTTGCAGCACTGAGATAAGTTTATTGGCTAAATGACATTTAATTCCCTATGGTTTATCATTTTTGGTATATTAGCTCCTAGATTTCAAATCGAGCACATGACCCATTAGCATTCTTAAATTACAATAACTAAACCCAAAATATGTTAGCCATTATAATTTGATGGATGAACGTGAATACAAGTCATTCACGTGACTTTTTAGAGTGCATCTAAGTCAAATAGTTAAGATAAACGAACTTAATTTCAAGTGAAATATGTAGCAAGAGGTTTGTATTTCTCACTCATTTCTCTCTCCTAGCCGCCTCGGTTCCAACCGCCATCATCACTGACATTATTGCTACTAAAGGAGATGTAACCAGGGCCATGACCCACCTCCATCATCATCGGTAACCAGCACCACAACCCAACCCTGACGCCCCCATGGTCAACAATGCCTCCGCCATTATCATTGTTCTTTCAGGAAACAATGATAGCTCGCATACATTGGCATTAACAGAGTAATTATTAAGAATGACAATTTATTATCTGTGATGCATACTTAATTAAGTGATCTATCAATATTACGTTAGCAAATGATCCATTAAAGTTTATGTATAATAGGTCTATTCATTGTTTAGGGAGTAAAGGGCTGTGATTTTTGGAGTAATGTGTGTAGTGTGTCAATATAAATCTGTGAGTGTGAGGAATGATGTTTTGCAATTGAAAAACAAGGAAGCGATGTTGAAACTCTATTGGCCAATGGTGACACAATGCCTCTGGTTTACATGTTTCTTCTGTTGGCCATTCTTTCCTGTATATGTGTAAGGACAAGGAAAGAAAGGGAGCAGTACAATGAATGCATGAGGAATGTGTGTTTGTGAGAGTTTCTACATGTATAATTGGACTGCCGATAATGTGGGCTGCGGTGCAGCCATGGTGCAAATGAGGGACAGCTTCAGTCTTGGGGCAGCATGTGGGTATGGTGTGTTTTGGGTGTGGAATTGTGTTTGTGTTGTGCGTGAAGTTTGGCTGCCCTATTGTGCGTATGTATGTAGGTCTGAGGAAAAAAAGAGGGCTATGGTTGCAAGGGCATCCATGGTTGCCGTGTTTACGCGAGACCGGTGTGTGCGTGTGCTTGATGGTGTGTAAGTGGGTGGGTGTATGGTGCTGTTACCGGGCAGCGTAGTGAATGTATTATGGTGGGTTTTAGAGGTAAAAAGGGAAGGGGAGACTGCTGAAATTGTGGACTGTCCTAGGGCAGTAGGGCGTGAGGTGTTGTAGTGTTTTTATGTGTATAAAGGTAAAAGGAGCTAGGGCTGGCGTCATCGACGACCTCTTCGCCGTCAAGTTCCTTGGTAGAGACGGTGAGTGACATCACAACGTGCCTGATTGTATTTTACGTTGATGCATGATTTGTCTTCTTTAGAGGATTTTTTATTGCACGTTTCGTGATAGATTTTGGACATTACAAGTGTTGACTTTATTCGTTGTTTGACTTGTTTCTCCGCTAGTTTGACCGGTTAAACCGTACTTATTTCTTATGCAATTACTGTTTGAGTATGGTTTAAAGTTTACATGTTTGATTTCTGTTCTATGAATATGTGAAAAGTCAAAGGAATTAAAAGTAGGAAATGTAATTGATCTTGACGTGATTATGAAATGCGCGAAAAGTCACACACACACACACACACACACACAGCACAAACCATACACAACACCTCATCCCCCTCCACTCACGCACAGAAACTCAGCACACACACACAACATGGAGCTCCTACATACACAGCAGCATCAGCCCATAACTTTCAGACATTGCGCAACCGCAAAACCACCGCTCACGCACTCAGACGGGGCACACAAAGGTACTATCCAATAAGAAATTTGAGGCCATGTTTTGTTTCTTTTTTATGGCGACACCTACCACCCGAAGCCACTTCTGGTGGGTTGTTATCACAGTCCAAACTTTCACATGTCGCCAACTTTGACAAATCTCTTACTCATTTTCAGCATTCCTGATTATCCCAATAATAACTGCAATAGTTTTCGGACTTGACAAACAACCTGTCTAGAATCCCATCGGAAAAGAATCGCCCGCACAATTTCGGCCATTCTGCTTGGGGCAATGATACCTCCTGAAGAGAACAGTGCCAACTGGGTATTTGACTATGGCATGCTCGGCAATATTCCAGTTCCCCCCAGTGACCTCTCTTCCCTCTGCCCCGATTTCACTTGGCCTTCTAACGCTTTCACCGGCTCAACCGCTCTCAGGTGACACACACACACACACACACACACACCAAATACCCACAGAGAGCACCACCCTAATAGCCCACACCATCGCTACTCACAACCCACCCTACCCACGGCCCCCACAACACGGGCACAAACTCTTCTCAAATTCCTTCTCCAAGTTTATATCTCGTTGGTTGGATTATGCAAGATTACAATGTCATTTCAAAAGCCGGTTTGAGAATTTTTTTCAAGAAAGTTTGGCAGGAAGCTCCGAAACAACTTCTAAAAATATGTATGTAATCGACCATGCTCTGAAACAGCCATGTTTGAAATTTTGTTATACATTGACATATACACTTCTACAAATATGAGACGGTAAGGCTCTATTGAGAGGCTTGTACATAAATTTGAGTACATACATACAAACAAACACACATTGACTGAATGGAAAGGAGAAATGTTAAGCAGTATATGGTGGCACACTGGCATGTAGTTAACTTAGTTGGAGTGTACATTGTCTGTAATTGCTTTTATTTCTTTCTTTTTCTTTATGTTTTCTCTCTGTTTCTTTTGGTTTCTTTCTTTCCGAAAGGTGATGGAACGGTTTCATTTTACAGGGAAGGTAATGAAGTGGTGGCTAAAAACATGGTGGTAGGGAGATCATGGGCTAGGGTGGTTATATTTCATGATAATTAGCAATTATTTTTTGTGTTTGGGAAATAAGAGAATTAATTGTTTGAGCCAATTGGAAGCTAACAATTGTATGATGGTGTGTTAATCAAATAAAGAATTATTAGAAAAAGAGATTTGGGGTTGGAAGGCAAAGAAGATACTAACCAAATCCAACTATATATGGATAGATATGTAATTATTGCACATAATTGCCAGTTTCAGGCTGGCCAAGAACATTCCTCATCTGGTGATAATCAAAAAACAAATTAAAAAACAGAAATAACATTACCTAAGACATCTATGGCCATGACAACATGAAAATTTATTGAAACCGAAGGTAGCACGCTAGAAAAGATTTGTATTTTCACTGCAATGGAGACCAAAAGAAAAAGGAAAAGTAAATTACATACACATTATACATGATTTGCAAAATGAAAACATAATTAAAAGCCTCCTAAATAAGCCTTGCTCGATTCCACTACTAGTGGATATGCCAAAGGCATAGCATTCACAGATTTTTTCTAAGGTAGGTAGATTTGGTTTTTCATTCACCTGTGCATAATTTTTCTGCTACACTTAGATTGTGTAATTTATCCAGTGAGTTGACTTTCAAAATGTGGCCGCGACCTGTATTACATTATGTAGTACGTGATGCACGACACGTCCCTAGTTGTTTAGTCATCCGACATCTATCTCATCCATCACACTCTCTGATCCTCATCCTAATAATACTAGGTCAGTGCACTAGTTCTTTCATTTACAATGCATGTTGCCAAAGTGGCAACAAGTTTTCCCACTGTTGCGCGCTACGTGAAGTTGATTTGCATGTCCATTGCGCTTCTATAATAATCCCCAGCTAAGTCACAAAGCACACCTCCATGAACTTAGCACATAACTTGAATTAAAATATATTTTTCATTCAGGGGGTAAATATGCAGATCTACTTCATGAACCCCAGAACATCAATACACTGCTAAGCTATACAAGCACTTCACAAACAGTCAAGGAGAAAGCTGCATAGGCACAATGACTTCTCTATACACTCAGCAATCACACATTGGAACCTGCATTATCGCGCATTATAATTGGACAGTGTTGTTTTACAAAGATTTTACATGAAAATGTACTGCACATGCCCTTATTGATAGCAAGACTAACTTATTGCAGGCAATCTTCGAGAGCCGGTGCAGCCCAAGGATGGTTGTTGATTTGATGGAGGGTCTAAAATAAAATGCGGCCAAATCCTCCGATATTGAGGCAATGGGTTTTCATTCTTTTTTCAATATGCATTGTTCAACGTTGCCAAGGAGTTTCCTTCTTGGTCTTGTTGACAGATTTGACCCGTACACGCGCAAGATGCGCATAGGCAAGACCGAAACCGTATGTGTAAATGTCAGTGATGTTGGACTCTAATTAGGCATTCCATAAAAGGGCAAATGAGTTCCAACATCCATTGACGATGATGTTTTCATTCTCATTCGAGATCATTTTTCTCGGATGAGTGTAAAGGCCTTGGCCTCGTACCTCACGAGTGTACAAGTGGTCAATGAGGAATTTTGGCAGGCTTTTTTACTGTTTTTGTTGAGTACATTTCTTTGTCCCACGAGGGGCAAGCCATCCGTTGACTTGTTTCTTGCCCTATCTGTCGCATCAATGTCCGCACAGTACAATTGGTCGCATCTTGTCCTTGATAAGTTCGTCCGAGGTGTGACCAATTTCAAGCAAGGCAGAAGCAAAACTGGTATCACCGGCTGCGTTGCGTTGTTGATGGTACGCAAAACTTACTATATGTATATTCTAATATTGAGCTATGTTTATTATTAACCTGATCCCTGATGACATTTCCCATGCAGTTTTTTTACTTCCACAAAGATCCATGCGACGTCCTCGACATCCAAGAGGTTCAAAGTCCCTATATGGCAGCTTGGACACCACACCATATAACTAGCCGCATTGAATTAGAGAATCATGGAGAAAATGATACGGATGTCTCCTCCGCCCTTGCTAGCACCTCTTTCACTATTCCGGTACATAGCTTAGCAACTCAATGGACTGAAGTTATTTGCTTTTGTTGGTTTTTTTCACCCTCAAATCAATTTGTTTTGTATCAACTAAATTTGAGTCATTTGTAGTGGGTACGCAAGTTTACGGAGATTGAGCCTCACTTGCCAGAACTTGAGAAGTTCTTCATTGCAAACAAGGGCATGCAGCTTCTACGGAGCCACCATCACCTGAAGTTGGCCCGACACCTTGAGCTCGGCAACTATCATCACCATCTGAGCATGAGATTCAGACTGCTTTTGGTAGTGCCACTACTGGAAGGAGCAAGAGGGGAAAAAGGTCGACCGTTCCAAAGAATGATGGTGCCCTATATGAACCTGTATCTAAGCGCCTAAGATCCTTTTCCTCCCCTCATGTAACCGAAATGTCTCCTGCAGCTGCTCACTCTGAACGTGCCAGCCGTTCACCACCGACTTCGAGTGGCAACAACATGGAGGATTCTCCTCTGGCCGCCGACCTTCTTGCACCCTTATCAAAGCTGTCCTTTAAAACGAGGATGACAAGCATCTGTACTATTGTAGAAGGGGCAGCGACCGAACCCTCAAACATCCGTCCCCATCCAAAGAGGAGGTCTGCTCCAAATATAAGGGTGAAGTGCTCTAACACGACAAGGAGCCCCTTTGTTCGTATTGCCGGTGAACAAAATGTGATGCTCTCAAGGCTTGAAAAGGCAGCTGTGAAGAACGTCTTCCTGTCCGAAGTCCCTATGAGGTAAGGAGTCTGCTTAAGCCTTTTGGGATTTTTGGGTCATTCTATTCATAGAAGTTCTTATTACTTTTCCTATTTTTTTTCATATGTTATCAACAGTGAGGTTGTCGTTAAGATGCCTTAAACCTTCTTGACAAAGGACCAAATTCTCACGCTACAGGGGGAAACAATGGGTCTCATCTGAGGTACGACATCTATATATACCTCTTCCATTAGTTTGTTTAGATATTTAGAATGTGAATAACCAACTAGCATGACCTTCCTTTTAAAAAGACAGATTTTGATAATCACAAACCAATCAGATCCTCTATCTTTATCTACATAAACGTAACGGCCGATTCTATTACACTAAAGGCGTTGACTTACGATCGATTTTAGCAGCTTTAAATAGTGTAAAAGGTAGCCTCATCCGATTTTATTAATTAGTTGCTCGGGTCTGCTGCATATAGTTCCCTTATATAAGCTGTCCAAGTAAAATGAATTGCTAGGCTGGAGCACCGGTGACTGTGAGCAGCCTCACAGACTAAATGTGGTCTTCTCAATCACATTACATATTTGATAATGGCAGGTTGGGCTCTCAGCCTTTGTACATGTTTCAAACACAGAGTGCATACATGTGTTCCATTCTTACTTCTATGCACTCACGGTCGAATTCAGTTGCACAATCCATTCATTCATTGATTGCATAATGTAAGAAATAAAATGTTTTCATGGATGGTAACAAAACTTTTTAAATCATTCCTCACTTGTTATTTAAATTTCATATGTCAACATTCGTTACTTACGGTAGTGCGATGAAAATAATATTACATATCCATGGTTCAATTGATATCAATGGTCAAACGTCGTTTGCATGCAATAAATATACATCAACGAGGTTTCAAGAAAGTAACCCCTGCCTTATGTTTCCAGGTTGTTGATGCGTGGTTAGAATTCGTCAATGCCGATCGTTCAGGCTCTGTGCTACGTTACACATTTGCTTCCGACTTTGCGGTGATTTATGTCGTTTCAATTTGACTATTGCTCATTCGCTCCAATTATTTTAAACTGAGCCATGTATACCTATATAAACTGCAGTCCTCAGTTATAAAATTCATGGATGCCATCAGATCTGACGATGAGATCTCCGACTTCTTCTCTCGCTTTTTTAAACATGTTGACCCGCTGATTAAAATTGAGGACGTCCAGTTGGTATACTCTTCGGTCATTAAGTTCTTCCATAGCAATATTCTATCTGTAAATTGGCTTTGTGCACTTGTAAGGTTCACATGCATACATGTAAATATGGCACTAACTGTCAAAAAACAAGATCTTCTTGCAGTTGGCATATATATCAACCATTTTAAGTGTATTGTTAATGACTCACCTTAGGTACTAAATTTTTCTTCCCTTTTCAGTTTTCCGTGCCAATCTGCTAGAACTATCATTGGTTTATGCTCTGCATCAACATCAACAGGGGGTGCATCGACTACCTCGACTCTGGTCGACACAGTGTGTTGGATGAGATTGAGGTCTTTCGCAGGCACTTTGTATACTCAGCCATGGCATTTATTAAAGTTGTGGAACGGATATAAGATAAAGTAGAGCCATCATAATATGTTTAACCTTTGCTGTGGTTAGGCCCACGTCCTTACACTTATGTTGAGGCATAAAGCTGGAAGAGACATTGACTTACAACCTTATGCTTTCCAGAGTCATCTATGTCCAAAACAAACAAATGAGTACAATCTTCATTCCTTTGTAACCATAGCTTCTCTCAACTCCGTTCCTAACTTCATCCTCTTAATGACATTACTGAATAAGGGTGTTATGAACTATTTCAGTGATGATTGTGGAGTGTATACATTGAAGTTTATGGAGCATTGGTAGGGCAAGTTCAGTGTAGCGAACTTCTCGGTGAGGGTGTAAACCTTGTTTGCATTTAAGTTTTTGCAATGTTTTAGTATACACGATTGCAAGTAAATTCATATCTTCATGCTCCACTAACATAATGCTTATGTTGTTAGTCCAAGGTCAAGCACTACAGAGTCCAGATTGCTGCTAGGTTGATTCTCCATCCACCTAATGGCATTCAACCCCTGGTGGTGCACGCGGCAACAACTGGTACTAATGGTCATCTGCCAACCACTCAAGAGGCATGTATCTTAGCAAAAAATCCAGATTTGCTAAGCTATGCCTTTTCATCCTCCCGTGATCCGAGGTACGAGCCATTTCGCAGTACTAGCAACATTATTCTCCTATTAGAATCTTTGACCACCAATCCTCTGTGCTTTTAATCCCGTTGTCCTAACTCACAATGTTTCCACACATTTGTCATTATTCAACTTGCACATAGGAAAGAAGGCATTCCCTTTTTCCATGAATTCAATTTTAAGGGCTTCCTTTAATCGGTTTCTCACGTATATGTTTGTGCCTTTTGTAGTGAGGTCCTGATAAGTATGTACGACTATCATTTAACGAGGTTTGATATCTCAACCATGGAAGGAAATAACTGGGTTGGAACAGCCGTGAGTACCATTTAAATCCAATGACAATTTGACGAGGAGAGTTTATTTGTCCTGTGTTATAATTTATGGCTATCAATGCAGATTGTCGACATGGTTATTAGGGTAATAAACGCCGAGAGCAATGGCCCGCTAGAGCGATACCTCTTTCCCACTTTTTTTGTTGTACGCATCTCTACATTTGGCGCTCTTTCATTCTAACCAGTATCATTAACGCTTACCTAAAAAAGATGGGAATATGACTTGAATAGTTGCTCCAATGTCTGGTTACATTTTGTATTAACACAATACTATGCACATTGTAGCCTAGCGTTACATCTTACCTCTCAAAATCACGGACGGTGACGAAATTTGAAAAAAAAATCAGAAATATCATAAATATTATCTGCCGAACCGGATTAAGAGGAATCTCAACTCTTGCCAGATGGTAAATATGCCAAATTTCTTACAACATCTCGTGTTTAAATGATCTTGGGGAAAACTTAGGAGGCTCATTTTCTGTGCACGCTCATGATATATTCACATGGATTTAACTGTTATTCATATGGATGTTTCAACTCATAATGCCTATGTTGTGGATAAGTAATCATTGGGTGGCATTTTTTTCAATCTCCTCACGTGGATCATGGAGTACTTGAATCCACCAAGTACAACTCTCTTTCCCGAAATGAGACATGTCGTTAACCTAATGCTAACCCTCATTGGTTTGCTGCTTGTGCCATTTGCACACTGATCCGTTCCCTCATCAATAGCTAAAGGTTGTTATTTCGATCTTATTCTGCTGGGGATGGTCATATCCCTTATCGTGGCAGATGTAATTGAAGGGACCTCTTTCACGTCGGCGTTATTTGCTTTCGTCCCTACCGATGTTCCACGGGATACCACTACGTAAAAGTTATTTACTTACTCTGGCCCATATATGTTTTTTATTTTTTGTAGAAGGTCCTTTATTGCCAGTGAATAAACCCAAAAATTAACATACAGCCATATCAGTTTACAATTACATTTTGAAAATAAACCCTATCGTGTATCATTGGTCTCATATGTGCACCATTGCTATATGTAATTCCCAGTGATGGCATAGCTGCTTGTTAGTATTGGATGCCACTGCCTTTTACCACCTCAATACTCTATAAAGTTTCCACTTTTGAATTCTTGCTATGGTCTTAGGCCTCCCTTGATGATTTTCATTGACTATCCTCTGCTTTCTCTCTTCTCATCCACTGTATATTGTAACAGCCACAGCTAGTTTACGTAGTTTGGCTCTGAAACTTTTCCCCCTAAACTTGTTGAAAGCATATCGTGGGATTTGTGTGCGTGTGCTAAAATTCACGGTGATGAGAAGTTTGTAAATTGTACTTGATTCCAGATTTCTTTACTAAGCTTGCACTCCATGAACGGGAGAGATGCTCAACTGTCTCCTACTGCTTAGAACATAGGCTGCTCAAATCATAATCTATTATACTTCAAGTTTGTTTTTATCTCTAGTCCTTATTTTGATTTTTGACAGCAGCCATAATATGAAGCCACATATTGGGATGTGCCCAGAAAACCGTATTATCTTCCACCGTGCCACAACAGGTCAGTGAACCCAGGCAACAGTTAGTATTAAAAATTTCTGACATGCCATCTGGGATTGGGCAACCAGTTATTTTCATCCTCACTGCCATCGCGCCTAGGAACCTCTGATGCTTGAGCTGTTCAAATCCTTAACCCTGGAGATCTTGTAGTTGTATTCCGTGTACCATGCACCAGATCCTTTGACACCTTCAGGGTCAAGGAACCGGTAACATCATATACCGCCCTTGTTCCATATTGAGTAACCACCAGGACCATTAAAGCGCCAACTTCCTGGCCAAAACCATAAGATTTTATTGCCTATGGTCAAACCCTTTGTGTTTCTAATGAGTGGTTTTATTTTACCTCTGGGCTGCCTGATTTGCGAATGAGGTCCAACGTTCTTTAACAGTTTAGGGTAGATAGTATATTTCTTGGCGGAGAGGTCCAAAATGTATTTATCCACGGAAGGTGAATTTCCAATTGTGGAGGTTTCTTAAGCCAAGCCCCATTTCTTTTTTTGCCACACACACATCCTTCCAACCTACTTTATGTAAGGCTGATGTCACTGCCATGCCAACAGCTAATGTATGTTATTATACGATATGATTTACTAACTTTGCCAAGTTTGGCTTGGATACAACGTGTCATCTGAAATTGCAACCGTAGCTCATACAATCCATAATGGAGAAGAACTGTCATGTGGAGAGGTTTTTTCGCATAAGCCTTTTGCTAGCATTGAGGTTTAGGTGTCACTGTGGTATATACTTGATAAAATATTTTCAGCATTGGTATGGTAAAATAGAGTTCGTTATGGATTCGGTGAGTATAATTTTAGCTGGTATAGACCCAGCAAGTAAAATTGTATAGTCAATTTTACTCTAACGCTCTGCACACTTTTTTAATTCTTTATTGTGATTGTGTTTTAGGGTGAGGTTGAGATGATTCGTGCCGAGACAGTCGTGGGCTTATTATTGAATGAGCGTAACACTGAGAGGTCGCGACTGCTCTCTGAAACCGAGCAGATTAGCAAACCCTAAAGGCAGGTTACTTGATAAAGGGGTGTACATGGTGTATATCATCTTTTCCTACTCATATTTGTAATTTGGTGATATAATATGATAGTTTGCATTTGCAAAGCCTGGTGTCATTCTTCTGCATCATTTTTGCAAACTGATAAACGGTTTATGCTGGAGATGGTGAATCGGTTGGGCAATCCGTTTTGATCGGCCACGACAATGCTTAAGGTTTTCTTCATTTTCACCCAATGAAATTCCTCCATACGTTGGTCGCACAGCTCTGAAGTATGTAATTTGTTGACAGGTAAAAATTGGTGAGGACATTTTGGAAATGCCGAGCAGAGGCAAAGTATAGCTTCCATTTGCTGTGGGAGAATCTTCGCCTATATGCTCTCTGTCTTCCTCCTTCCTCATCCTCTCTATCTAGATATTTACGTGGTTAGTTGGAAATAAGGTCCATATGGCTTTTTTACAACTTTGGTTTGTAGGTCCGCTAAAAGAGAACGACTGGTATTCAAGATGGTGTGGTTGTCAGTCCGATGGAGAGCCAGTGTGGCTGAGATTCTACTCAAAGAGATTTCTTTTTATTCAAAGTGGAGTGCTTGTCAGTCCATAGATTGAGAGTTATAGATAGACAGGGTGGCTGGTATTGTCTACCAGTGTAGGGTGGATATACTGCATGGCACTTGACCCTAACTGCCACCTTCTACATGTGTCCGTTAAAATTTCTCATCACCATATTTAGCCCATAATGTTTAACTTGGAATGCTCATTGGGCATGTGTTGAAGGCTATGACATGTGTTGAAATGCTATGGGTTCTCAACACCCTTTTTACTTAGGTTGCAGGGAAAACAGATTTTTACTAACCTGCTGGGGGAAAGTGAGCTGGTATTTCTTCAAAACTGGTGGTGGATATGTTTGGCTATCTGTTTAGAGAAGATTACATCGCTGCAATTGTTGAATGAACTTACAAATGTGTATATGTGTGTTTATGTATATGTGTGCATGCATTTGTCTTTGTACATATATGCGTGTTTGTGTGTGCACTTGTTTTGTTTGTTGACTTCATGATTTACCATTCTCCGTTGAAATGATTTAGAATATTAATCAACTGTGTAGGAAGCAGATGCGCAAATTAGGAGGTGATAAGGGTAAGGAATACACGTATGCAAATGGTTATATGAAAAGGCAGGCAATTATCTCGTATTTAACATGCACACCTGATGTGAATGCTAGAGTTTGCACTGCATGTAGCTCGTGTTGCCATGATGGCCATGAGGTATACTCTTTCCTTAATGACTAGTCCAACCGTATTTGATATCTGAGCATGGACAGTGAGAAAATCAACTCCAGACCTTGTGTTGACCATGCCTAGATCCTTTGCTTTTAAGACTAGTGTATCTCTGTTTTCTTGCTGAATGAACTTATTTAGAGAATAAATGCTCTGTTATCTATAACTGGGTAATTGTAGCATAAAAAAATGTCCCTTTTTTCCTTGAGTTTATGAAGAGTCTGTGATTATAATGTATAAATTTTTTTATTCTAAATAATAAGAATCTATCGAAAGAATCAAATCAATGAAAGAAAAATGATATGGGCAGATATTAACAAAATAAAGTAGTAATCTTTTTTTAGCATTCCGAAAAAAGAATGGATTGAGCCAAGGACTTCTATGGGAACTTCTTCGAATTTCAAAAAAGAATAACGAGTACAGTAAACCGAATAGAATTGGGTCCTATTCCTATATGAATTCCATATATAGAATTGATATCTACATCTATCCAAGGCACAATTGGGTTGATGAACAATGAATGGCCGAGTGAAGAAATGCTCATTAGGAGTATGACTCTTGTGAGGACATTTTAGAAATGCTGAGCAGAGGCAAAGTATAGCTTCGATTTGCTGAGGGAGAATATTTCTTACTTTTGGGCACAGTCAATTTATGAGATGTTGGTAGCTATTTATTATGTTGTTTCAATACGGTCACTGTAAGACCCCAAATAACTAGTAATTAAACTATGGTTATATTTTGAGTATCTTTGTAAATTTAATTATTTTTGGGGTATTTTAGAATAAGTAATGAATATTTAGAGGTCTTTTAATTATTTATCAAACTTAGAGACTTTTAAGGGCTAGCCAAGTCAGTTTACGATATATTCAGTTTTGGTTACAGAGAAATAGAAGAAGGAGGAAACTAGGGTTTTGGAGGATTGCAATCTTCTGTGCAAAATTGGTAAGATTCTTGAACCCACTTTTGATTATAAGGATGAATTAGATGATATTAGAATTGTGATTGTTAAGATTTTAACGTAAGTGGGTTAATTATAATATCTAGGTTTTGAGGTTTTCGGAAGCGATCGCAATTTGGTAAAGATTATTATATAAATTTAAGGTAAGGGTTACACTCACTATGCTCATTCGAATTATATTTAATCAGCATGCCTCCATTCGTTAATCGGTTATAATTTGTTGAGTGTTGACTGCCTCGATTCCTTTTTATTTCTTGGTTCCGATACAACTTCTTCTGTCTTGGAATTGTTTTCTGCATTTTTCTTCATTGAATTTCACGCCGTACTTTGACAGATTTAGAACCATGGCAAGCCATGGTCTTGACACGCATTCCTGTACCCTTTCACCATTATTCATGCAATAAACAACTCCTTGACAATTCATGTGGTGGAAATATTTTTGCCTATTACCTAATTATGCACAGTTAGGTTCAAAGCAACCAGCTTCTTCACGTGGGGCTGCTATGGTGGCCCGCCACATGTCAAATTTTCGTTGGTTCTAACTTGAGTGGTACCATCAACACCTGTCTTCTTTATGTATTCATTCTGCCCCCAAACGAATTCGGATTGAGGCGATTCAAATTCTGTTGAACTCGTATTTTTGTCCTCTTTGATTTAAGTCTAATATTGAGTATTTTCTAAAATCGTTAAGCTATTCCATTTGAAATACAATGCTTTGATGCGTTAGTGGCGCTATGCATTTGAGATATTTTGATATTCATTCGACTCTATTGAATTGAACTAATATTTAGAACCTTCACGTGCTTAGGTTAACGTGATGCCATGACATGATATGGCAATTGCTACCGGTATGCAACTTTGACTTAGAACCTCCGCGTGCTTAGGTTAACGTGTTTTACAGTCACGTGTTACGTGATTGTATTGTTTTGAGTATTAGTTCAATTATTTGATCATGACCTTTTGACTTTGATTCGACCTTGATGGGTTAATATCCCGTAATGAGATTTGTCGTGCCAAGATTTACTATCGTCTTTGCACCTTGTTTTCATATGTTTCGTTTTGACTCAGCTACATATTATTGGATACCTGCGTTGTACTCTGTGGGTGTGTGCGTGTGATCTTTACTGAGCTTTGTGCTCACCCCCCTTTCTCCTCCCATTTCAGGTATTTAAGCTGAGACATCAGTAGAGAAGTTATCTATAAGCATGAGTCAGAATTGTTCTTTAATTGTAGACTATTTTTTAGTGACTTGAAAACGAGAACTTGTAATAGTTTGATTAAGTAGCTTTTGGTAACCCCAATGTTTGGGAAGTGACTATTGTTATTAGATTTTCGCTGCATTTATTAGACTTTGATACATTTAGAGCTCTGATTATCAATTTGAGGTTATGTTCTTGTTAAATGCTTGGGTATTATATTTCTCGTAAGCAGGGATATTTTGAAATAGTCTGTGTAGGTCCGCCTCCGGGTCGGGGGCGTGACAGTTTTGGTATCAGAGCATAGGTTTAAGATTATGTAGACTCTTTAGACTTAAGCTTTCAATGATTTGAGACGAACTTTATGATGTTTGAGATATAGTTCTGAGTAGTCTAGTTTTAATATTACTTCTATTTGAAGCGTTTACACAATAAGTTGTGATCTTATAAGTTTTTCGCTATCTCAGGAGCTATGCCGCCACGTGCAGCTAGAGGGGGTACTAGAGGTGGTCATAGGGGTAATGATGTCACTGGGGTCAACGTGGAAGCAGAAGCCCTTCCTACTCCTTTGACTGCAGATACCATCAAGGCATTCAACCGTTTGAACTGTCCCACGTTTGTTAAGGCGGATAAGCCAGAGGATGCGGAGGCCTGGCTGAGCAAGTTAGAGAAGAGATTTAAGCTCTTAAACATCACCGATCGTCAAAAAGTGGACCTCGCGGTGTACCAGTTGGAGAACGAGGCTGACCAGTGGTGGAAGATGGTCGAGAGAACTTTAACTACAGAGGAGGAGCAGGCATTAACTTGGGATCGTTTCCAGGAGATATTTCTTGACAAATATTTTCCCTAGAAATGTGAAGGATGATATGGTAGAGGAGTTTTTGAAACTGGAACAAGGAGAGGATGAAACGGTCAAGGATTATGAGGCCAGATTTGCCAGGTTGTCGAGGTTTGCAACACATGTTATAGATACTGAGGAGAGACGTGCAACACGTTTTAAGAATGGACTAAAATATGGCATCCGAAAATTCTTGACAGCTGTGACTCTAGACACGTATGGTCAGGTCCTGGATAAGGCTCAGAGAGTAGAGAAAGATGTCGAGGTCGGGCGCAAGTATTACAGGGATCAGAGGCAGAAAAGAGGAAGAGAAGAAAGTAGCTCAAGGGGCAAGGATGTGGTTCAGCAACCTAATAGGAGGAACAACAATTTGGCTATCAAGGAACCTGCTCAGAACACTCAGAAGCCAACAGTAGCTTGCAAAACTTGTGGGAAGAACCATAGTGGTGTTTGTTATTGGGAGAGTGGTGCATGCTTTAACTGCCAGCAGCAAGGACACAGGATCCGAGATTGCCCTCAGCCGCTCAAGCCCCAGTTTATTCAGGGTAGGGGACAGCAGAACCGGTTGCCGAGAACTAATCAGGCGGCAACTGCTCGGGCTCGAGCTTATGCCTTGACAGAGAAGGATGCCACTGCATCTAACGATGTAGTGACATGTACATTTTGCATATGTTCATCTAGAGCCTATTGTTTAATTGACCCTGGTTCCACGTTTTCGTATGTCTCTACATCTTTTGCTCATCAGCTTGGTATTGAGTTACAATCCCTAGGTAGTGGGATTTCTGTTAGTACTCCAGTTGGAGTTTCTTTTGATGCCTCCTCAGTTTATAGATCTTGTAATGTGAGAGTTGGTGATAGGGATCTACCTGCAGACCTTATACCGTTAGAGATGCATGATTTTGATGTGATTTTGGGCATGGACTGGTTGGCTGCCTATCATGCCAGAGTTGATTGCTACTTGAAACAAGTAGTGTTTTGCATTCCCAGTCTGCCTGAGTTAGTATGTCAGTGTTCTAGACCTGTTGCACCTCCTTGCACTATATCAGCATTAACAGCTAGAAGGCTTCTTAGGAAGGGTTGCATGGGGTTCTTAGCCCATGTTTATGATACACGTTCGTCTAGTGGGGATTTAAATAGTATTTCGGTTGTGAAGGATTTTGCAGATGTTTTCCCAGAAGATCTCCCAGGGATTCCTCCAGATAGAGAGATAGAATTCTCTGTCGATCTTATTCCAGGGGCAGCTCCTATTTCTAAGGCCCCGTATCGTATGGCTCCAGCGGAGCTAAAAGAGCTTAAGGTTCAGCTTCAAGATTTGTTAGATATGGGTTTTATTCGTCCAAGTGTTTCTCCTTGGGGCGCACCTGTGTTATTTGTTAAGAAGAAGGATGGGTCTATGAGAATGTGTATTGATTACAGGGAGTTAAATCGCATCACTGTGAGGAATAAGTATCCTTTACCAAGGATAGATGACTTGTTTGATCAGTTGCAGGGAGCCCAATTCTTTTCGAAGATTGATCTGAGATCTGGTTACCACCAATTAAAGGTCAAGAAAAATGATATCCCCAAAACGGCTTTTAGAACGAGGTATGGACATTATGAGTTTCTTGTTATGCCATTTGGTTTAACTAATGCCCCTGCCGCGTTTATGGATATGATGAACAGGGTGTTCAAACGATTCCTTGATCAGTTCGTGATCGTTTTTATTGATGATATCCTTATTTATTCAAGAAGTCGGGAAGAACATGAGCAACATTTGAGACAAGTTCTGCAAATACTAAGAGATCAGAAGCTTTATGCAAAATTCAAGAAGTGTGAATTTTGGCTAGAGCAAGTTTCTTTTCTAGGTCATGTAGTGACAAAGGATGGAATTTCTGTAGATCCATCGAAAATAGAGGCCGTGGTGAATTGGAGTAAACCGACTTCTGTGACGGAGGTTCGTAGCTTTCTGGGACTAGCTGGGTATTATCGCCGTTTTGTTGAGGGATTCTCAAGCATTGCTAGCCCTTTGACTCAGTTGACTCAGAAAGGAGTTAAGTTTGTTTGGTCAGAGGCTTGTGAGAAAAGTTTTCAGGAATTGAAAAACCGGTTGGTTTCAGCACCAGTTCTCGCACTACCTTCTGGTTCAGGTGGATTCGTTATTTATAGTGATGCCTCTTTGAAAGGGTTAGGTTGTGTTCTTATGCAACATGGAAAGGTTATTGCATATGCTTCACGCCAGTTGAAAAATTATGAAAGGAACTACCCTACTCATGACTTAGAGCTTGCCGCAGTTGTGTTTGCACTTAAGATTTGGAGGCATTACCTTTATGGTGAGACATGTGAGATCTATACTGATCACAAGAGCCTTAAATATCTGTTCACACAGAAGGAGTTGAATATGAGGCAGCGTCGTTGGCTCGAGTTACTGAACGATTATGATTTCAAGATCCATTATCATCCGGGTAAGGCTAATGTAGTGGCTGACGCATTAAGTAGAAAGAGTTCGGTTAACTTAGCAGCTTTGATTACTCATCAGCCGCAGTTGTTAGCAGAGTTAGAGAGTTTGGAGTTAGAGATCCGAATTGGTGGTTCAGATGGACAGTTGGCATATTTGCAGGTTGAACCTTCTATTATTGGGAGAATCAAGTCTTCTCAGATGAGTGACCCATACTTGGTTGGTATTGTAGAGGATGTGAAGGTTGGCAAACGACCTGAATTTCATCTTGAGGATGATAGTACTTTAAGGATGGGATCAAGGTTATGTGTCCCAACAGTTTCAGAATTGAGGGCAGAATTATTGAAGTCAGCTCACGATTCAGGTTTTGTTGTACATCCTGGTAGTACTAAGATGTATAGAGATCTTCGTGAGAACTTTTGGTGGAGTGGTATGAAGAGGGAGATTGCAGATTTCGTATCGAGGTGTATGGTTTGCCAGCGGGTTAAGGCCGAGCATCAGCGACCTGCAGGTAAGTTACAGTCACTAGAGGTTCCCCAGTGGAAGTGGGAACATGTGACCATGGACTTTGTAGTTGGCTTACCGAGGACCTCGTGTAAGCATGATGCAGTTTGGGTTATTGTTGACCGTTTGACCAAATCCGCACATTTCCTTGCTATTTGTGCCAACTATACTACTGAGAGGTTGGCTAAGCTATATATTCAGGAGATAATTAGGCTACACGGGGTGCCAATATCTATTGTATCTGACAGAGACCCACATTTCACATCTCGTTTCTGGACTAGTCTGCACAAGGCTTTAGGGACTCGTCTGAATTTCAGTACGGCTTTTCATCCACAGACAGATGGTCAGTCTGAGCGTACTATTCAGACCCTGGAGGATATGTTACGTGCTTGTTCGTTAGATCTTCAAGGTAATTGGGATGCGCATTTGCCTTTGATTGAATTTGCCTATAACAATAGTTATCAGGCAAGTATTGAGATGGCTCCATTTGAGGCTTTATATGGGCGTAGATGTCGATCACCTACATGTTCGTATGAGGTTGGTGAGCGAAGCTTATTGGGACCTGAGGTTGTTCAAGATACTTCGGACAAGATAAAATTAATTAGAGATCGTATGCGTGTAGCGCAGAGTCGCCAGAGAAGCTACGCCGACAATCGTCGTCGGGATTTAGAGTTCGGGGTTGGTGATCATGTCTTTTTGCGAGTTTCACCATGGAAGGGCTTGATGAGGTTTGGAAGAAAAGGAAAGTTGAGTCCTAGATATGTTGGACCTTATGAGGTTTTGGATAGAGTTGGCCCTGTTGCCTATCGTGTTGCCTTACCGCCGGATATGTCTCGTGTGCATAATGTTTTTCATGTGTCTATTTTGAGGAAGTACGTACACGACCCATCCCATGTTGTGGAGTACGAGCCTTCACTTATTTGTGAGGACCTATCAGTGGAGGAACAGCCTGTCGAGATTTTGGGCAAGCGAGATCAGATTTTGCGTACCAAGACTATACCTTTGGTAAAAGTGCTTTGGAGGAACCATGCTGTGGAGGAGGCCACGTGGGAACTCGAGGAGTCGATGAGAAAGAAATATCCATTCCTATTCGATAACTTGAGATACTTAAATTTCGAGGACGAAATTTTTTTATAAGTAGGGGAGGATGTAAGACCCCAAATAACTAGTAATTAAACTATGGTTATATTTAGAGTATCTTTGTAAATTTAATTATTTTTGGGGTATTTTAGAATAAGTAATGAATATTTAGAGGTCTTTTAATTATTTATCAAACTTAGAGACTTTTAAGGGCTAGCCAAGTCAGTTTACGATATATTCAGTTTTGGTTACAGAGAAATAGAAGAAGGAGGAAACTAGGGTTTTGGAGGATTGCAATCTTCTGTGCAAAATTGGTAAGATTCTTGAACCCACTTTTGATTATAAGGATGAATTAGATGATATTAGAATTGTGATTGTTAAGATTTTAACGTAAGTGGGTTAATTATAATATCTAGGTTTTGAGGTTTTCGGAAGCGATCGCAATTTGGTAAAGATTATTATATAAATTTAAGGTAAGGGTTACACTCACTATGCTCATTCGAATTATATTTAATCAGCATGCCTCCATTCGTTAATCGGTTATAATTTGTTGAGTGTTGACTGCCTCGATTCCTTTTTATTTCTTGGTTCCGATACAACTTCTTCTGTCTTGGAATTGTTTTCTGCATTTTTCTTCATTGAATTTCACGCCGTACTTTGACAGATTTAGAACCATGGCAAGCCATGGTCTTGACACGCATTCCTGTACCCTTTCACCATTATTCATGCAATAAACAACTCCTTGACAATTCATGTGGTGGAAATATTTTTGCCTATTACCTAATTATGCACAGTTAGGTTCAAAGCAACCAGCTTCTTCACGTGGGGCTGCTATGGTGGCCCGCCACATGTCAAATTTTCGTTGGTTCTAACTTGAGTGGTACCATCAACACCTGTCTTCTTTATGTATTCATTCTGCCCCCATACGAATTCGGATTGAGGCGATTCAAATTCTGTTGAACTCGTATTTTTGTCCTCTTTGATTTAAGTCTAATATTGAGTATTTTCTGAAATCGTTAAGCTATTCCATTTGAAATACAATGCTTTGATGCGTTAGTGGCGCTATGCATTTGAGATATTTTGATATTCATTCGACTCTATTGAATTGAACTAATATTTAGAACCTTCACGTGCTTAGGTTAACGTGATGCCATAACATGATATGGCAATTGCTACCGGTATGCAACTTTGACTTAGAACCTTCGCGTGCTTAGGTTAACGTGTTTTACAGTCACGTGTTACGTGATTGTATTGTTTTGATTATTAGTTCAATTATTTGATCATGACCTTTTGACTTTGATTCGACCTTGATGGGTTAATATCCCGTAATGAGATTTGTCGTGCCAAGATTTACTATCGTCTTTGCACCTTGTTTTCATATGTTTCGTTTTGACTCAGCTACATATTATTGGATACCTGCGTTGTACTCTGTGGGTGTGTGCGTGTGATCTTTACTGAGCTTTGTGCTCACCCCCCTTTCTCCTCCCATTTCAGGTATTTAAGCTGAGACATCAGTAGAGAAGTTATCTATAAGCATGAGTCAGAATTGTTCTTTAATTGTAGACTATTTTTTAGTGACTTGAAAACGAGAACTTGTAATAGTTTGATTAAGTAGCTTTTGGTAACCCCAATGTTTGGGAAGTGACTATTGTTATTAGATTTCCGCTGCATTTATTAGACTTTGATACATTTAGAGCTCTGATTATCAATTTGAGGTTATGTTCTTGTTAAATGCTTGGGTATTATATTTCTCGTAAGCAGGGATATTTTGAAATAGTCTGTGTAGGTCCGCCTCCGGGTCGGGGGCGTGACAGTCACTATGTTTTGCTTCTCTGCCCATGTGTCACACATTGTTTTCCGTATAATAATAACTCGTGTTTTGTGCTGCATGGACAAGCATATATGCATTTTGATAACATCGTTAAGATGGAAGGCTATTGCACCTGTCAATTGAACTTTGAGGGCTTATGACAAGGCATAGCTAGGTAAATCTTGCTTTTTGCCAGTAGATACGAAGATTACTTCACTAAACACACTGGGATGCCGCCCTGATTGTAACGCAATTGAATTTACATAAATGATTGTATTCTATTATATATTCTCTAGGTCTTCCCACCACCAAAAAAACAATTCAAGAAAATTTGGAGGAATAAATCTCGGTATTGTGTTGTGAGATTCTGAATCTACATTAAAGTGTATTCTCCAATCATTCAGAAACAAGTGGGCAAAACTGCATTTACCTTAGTGGGTATATGCTAACAACTTTTTCCATATATGCCAGACATTCAGGTCTGGGCTATCATTTTTTTGGTATAACCATTTTATGCAAAAGGTCTTTTGGTATGGAATAAGTTGGACCCATAATGGAATCGTTGTTATCATTCGTAACACAAGTAGTTTAGCAATAAATATAGCATTTCAGCAGCAAAGGACTCTTGAAATGATAACAAAATATATGGAGATTGTCTTATACACTGGTTGCATCTCCAATTTTCCATACTACATAGAACCGTGAAGTTTGTCGCTTTAAGAAAGTATATTGGAATACCATATTTTTTATATTAGGTCCCATTATTTCTGTGATCCAAGTTCAGAATACCATTTGTTCGAGCTACTACTCTGTTACCTGCGCGAGACGACTATGACTACCGCCGCCATCTTTCTAGCCCAATTTATCGTGCCCATCGTCCGTATACTTTTGCCAATCGTATTTGCCCATCATGAGTCCTCTGCGTGCTTGACATTCCACCGTTGTCTCAGTAGGGTATTTCAGTGGCATATTTCAGTCATCTTCCCCATTACTTACATAAATTAGGCCACCAGTCCAGGTAGAAATAACTATCATTACTGCATGTACAACTAGACATCCAACCCGTAATAGTAATGACCCAATTGCAAGAGCGGAGCTCTACCAACTGAGTTATATCCCCCCCCCCCCCCCCCGAGCCAAGTGGAACAGGCATGAAGAAGTCAAATGCTTCTTCTATTTATTTGCTCTCATAGCCAGCCCATCCTAGAATTGAACAAGACCCCTCGCCCGTGCAGTAAATAATCACACCGACATGGCTCCACTCATTGAAAGAGAATCATTATATTCCTTTTCGGGAGCATTTCATTCGTCCCAAACGCATCAGACAATTCTCCGTTGTACTGCACTCTCCATGTGCGCGTGTTCCTCCCCTTCCTCGTTAGCACGGCACGCCATTTGTGAAATAGATCGGATGTTAATAAATTATGAAGAAGACACGAAACCCTCCTGGCACAGCCATAGACACTCTACGATCTCTTTTCAAGCGTGCTCCCATTTCGAGTCATTCATCATATAGATAAATGGACACTTGTTATTGCAGAAGACGGAGGCGTTCGTGTAGAAACTAAAAAAAATATTTTTACTTTGCCTTGCAACTTATTTTTTACATGTCAAATATTTTAGGGCTGTGAGCAATGTGGGCCTCGAACGGGTTCAAAGTCAAATACAAGTTAGAAGGACTACTCAAAATATATTTTTTTGATCCAGCCCATGTTCTTGCTCAAAAAATTAAGGGAGACTACATCCCGTTATTTTAAAAAGTCAAAGGCCAAATTCACGGGTTCTTTAGACGTAACCTTGCCAGCCTATACCTATAAGTAGAGGGCTTCGGGTAGGAACGAACGACACACTGAGTCTCTGCTAACAAAGTCAATGCTCTCCTAGAACTCTGTTACAAGCATGTTGAAATGCGAGAATTGCGGACAAAACTACAGTACTAGAGACACTAGGCAGCCATCCTGAACTTTTGTGTTTTACATTTTTTGGACAAAAAAATTTCATTAATTGTTTTATTTTTTATTTTTACTAATCTCGAGCAAAATTTGGTTAGGGGGAGTGAGAAATATTCTAGAATACTCGGCAGCAGTCGACAGTTTTAGGATACTTTTTCATAAGCAATATCTTGTTGACATTTAGTTTCAAATTGAACAACAATCTCGAACTGATATACAATCATATGTTCAATACCTTTTAACTTAATACTGAAGCATCAATATTCTAATCACCAAGTTAAAGCAATCTTATATGACACGATATTATGAAGGAGGAAAATCAGCACTGATTTTTGTAGTTGTTTTTGTTAATAGAATCTAGTAAAAAGTTACATTTTTTCCTTTCACTTGGTGATGTATATGAACATTCCTATAAGCATAAATGCTAACTGAGCCATCCGATATCTTTCTTTATGCAAAGCACTTCGCCAAAAATAAATTCGGGTGCACGATGAAATTAAAAGGAAAATAGTAATCAAAGTACCTTTTATGGTACGGTTATGTTCATATTATCAATTACTACGCCTTTTTCTTCGAACTGTCCAAATCCAGATTCAGAGTATAAGTCTTGCACCCCTACTACATTGATGCTACCGCAAAACACCTTAGTGCTACCGCTATTAATGAGCATATTTGGAACTACGACCGCAAACACCTTATCACCTGCCCTAGGCATACAGGGCATTACTTGTCAACCCCCATGATAATGATACCTCTAATCACCTTAGAATCACCACTTATTAACTGTTACCACTACCCTCAACTTTGTCATCATTATTGCAACCATTACTACGTACAATTATGAGGAGCATACAACCATCTCGTGAATTACACGCCAACACCATTGCATCCATCGCTTGTCGGACCTACTACAAATCTCAGTCTCATTAACAGTACGGCCACTAGCATCACAACAATTACAACCATCATGTTCACAATCATTGTCATCTTTACGGTTCCCACCACCGTCGTACTGTGACATCTACCACCGAAATCTCCCTAATACCATTACCATAACTATTATAATTTGCCATTGTTATTGATTAATGGGGGAAAAATCAGTTTTGCTCATTTATCCTTAGATTTACTTGTGTTTTCTTCCAACTCAATCTTAGCTTGCCAAAAGTTAATCTTCAATTGGATACAAATCTATTTTTAGTTAAAACTGAGTGTAACATGTTAGAATTTAACGGTATAACTAATAAAAAATTAGATTACTTTCAAACTTACCTTTAGCTACCTTAAAGAACGAACATTGTGAGCGTCTAATTCTCTTGAAATTTCTAAGTCTTCTTTCATATGTTCCAAAAGAATAGTAACTTTTTGCAAGGACAAAAAAAAAAAAAAAAAATTGCCAAAGGTGATTTTAAGTGAAACCATGTTTATTCGGTAAAATTTGCATAAATGCATTTACTAGTTTGCGAAATTACTTATCACCATGGATATTTGGGGCAGATTGGTCAATTGTACCGGGCAAACGTCCTTGTAATATGGCAAGGTATTTAGGACTCCTTATGGTTATTTTTAGCAAAAGATGTATAGCGTGAAAGCTCCACAATTTAGCAATAATATAAACACTTCTCAAAGTGTGTGCAAATATACAATATAAGCCTTGCCCAACTAAGTAGGGGACTACGACGTGCAAAGTTGAAGCTTACGTGGCAGATGCAAATGTTTCAAAAGAAACCTACGTAGCTCAAAGATAGAGATCTAAAGATCTTATGTGTCGTAAATTATAAGCGAATGTTTCAGCATTTTATCTGGCCATATACTACCCAAAGAGTTGCATAAGAATAACAACACCGCATTTTGTGATTTTTTTTCCTGTGGGATAATCAACTTCTAGAGCGTTGCAATAGACAATCCAACCGGTTTATAAATTGAGAACAACAACGAAAACCACTTTTTGCAAATTTATCCACCAACTGGATGCACTCAATGCATGTTTGACAGTGGGCTAGTAGGAAGTGACCTAAAACTCGTGTTTATAATAGGAGAAACAGAAAATATACAATATTTGGTGTAGCATCATTTATCAAACAAATTACTTGTGACGACAAATTCAATAAGAACTCTTAATATGCAAGTTACATGAAGGAGTTCAAGGATTAACAAAAAATTATAATTTACAGCAACAAAGAAAACAACCACCGCACTATCAACATCGATATGGATCGAGGAGTAGATCTTGAGAGAAACTAATAGTTTTGCTTTTGTAAATCCTGATATGCAAATACAAAGCGAGCAAGAGACGTTTTCTCAGATCTAGCAGACTAAGGTCGGGCTTTGAGGGAGTCGGAATGGTTCATTAGTGATTCAAAGACTCTCGTGGCTGGAGTTGGAGCCACCACATGCATTGATTGCTTAAGGAGTGCGGGAGAGAGGGGGGGGGGGGGGGGTGATGAAGAGAAACTAACATAGGAGATTGAAGATGATGACGAATTGCTAGTTTTTTTTTTTTTTACTTTCCTTTTACCGGTTAATCTAACAATGGGTAAGGTTGGTGGTGCAGCTGGTGGTGGCCAACAATTGACGTTCTTAAGAGTGTGCGTAGTATTATTGGTTGTTATATACCACGTCAATAGATGAGATAGTATAAGATAACCATAAAATATTTTCTCTAAACACGCAGCTGTACGTATTTATAGAAGTGGGGCATTGACACCTATTCAGCTGACTATGATATCACTGGCTGCGGTGCAAATCAATATGGATTATATTACACCGAGTGATCTGGCCTTGATCACATAATTTGATCAGCTCGTACATTTCACATGTGAAGGAGGCTAGGGGAAGACGGGGAAGACTTTAGAGTTTAGACCATTGGTTATTGACCCACATGAAGAAGTCTTTTTTCACTTGCCACCCTCAGATCTGAAAGCTTTTTTCAGATCCGTCATGGTCGCCGCCGGACTTCCGATCCGGCTAGTTTGGGTTGACTTCTTTGACGCGGGTCCGATATGGCGGGATTATGGCGGGAAGAGGACGGATCCAGACGAGATGGACTCCCTTCGAGCTTCGGATCATTCAGATCCGGCCTTGGGAACTCGATCCACCTCCCTTGAATCCGAAGATAACCGCGGCAGTAATCTAAACTGCCACTTTAAGCGGCCCCTGGAATTGATGCCTCACTGCAACTCTTCCACTTTGTTACCATTCGATCTGGATTTTGTAAATCCAACAATGGTAATACTTATCCTTTTTAATTTCTGTAATTTCTGTCGAGGCCATGTTGGCCGGTTTATGTTTCCAGGGTCAAGTTATGCTTGTACTCTTTTTGCTTGTATTGTTGTGTACTCTGTTTCTAGAGCCAAACATTTGTTTGGGCTCTTTAGGTTGTACTTGTTTGTTTAGTTAATGCAATTTCCATTTTCGACCAAAAAAAAAAAAATATTTGGCAAGTTGGATAAGTTGTGAACTAATACTAATTCATACTGGAATCTAGCTGGTACTATGTGAGGGAGGGTAAGACTCTAGATCATTGATTGTTGACCCACAGGAAGTCGTTTCTCTTAATTGTATTAACCAGTGGAGTGTAGTGCAAGTCACCCGATTTATTCATCTCCTGCATTGCATTTAGGCTTGTACAGGGAAAAAGTCGTTTCTTATATACAGCTGTATGAAAATGCCAGGTTGGATTTCTTAAATACAACCAGTGGGCAGGTTGGATTTCTTAAATACTTAATACTCGAATACAGGCATGCAGCTGTATTAAAAAGTCGAGCACTGATACCTATGCAGGTGACATTAACCTGATTGGCTGTGGCGGTGGTGGGGCGTGGCGGAGGGTTCAAAAAAAAAAAAAAAAAAAAACTAAAACTGAAAACTGAAACTCATTTTTAGAATTTTTAAAAACAGTCTTAATTTAAAAATTGATTTTTTAAATTGAAGAAAAAAAAAATGATTACCAAACGCGTTTATTTTTTCCAATTTTCAAAACTAAAAAAAAAAGTCATGTCAAAAGGCCCTTAGTTGTTAAGATACTGCTGTATTAACAAGTGGAGTGTTTACTGTGATCATCTTGACAACTAAAGAGTTGCGGAAATGCTTAGTGGACAAGTTGGATTTCTTAAATACTTAATACTCGGATACAGCTGTATTAAGATGTTGAGCCCGATACCTATTCAGTTGACTTTAATATCATTGGCTGCAGTGCAAATTACTTTGGACTATATAACACTAACTGATCTCGATCCTCAATCTTCAATCCTCAACCAACACTTCCTGTAAATTGTTTGCATATCCTTCTGCTTGCAGAATTAGAGCCTGAAAATCTGAACAAACTTGCGTTGATTAGAACGACAAATGGCCGACGCTGCTATTTCTTTCCTCATTAATAACGTTGGCCAACTGCTCATACAAGAAGGAAGTAAACTTGTTGGAGTGGAGAGTCAAGTCAAATCACTCCATGATGAGCTGAACTTGATCAAGGAGTTCCTCGAGGACTCTGAAGGGAATCGAGACAAGGTCAAGGAGTTGATGAGCCAGATCCAAGCTGTAGCTTATCGCGCAGAGGATGTTATCGACACCTATCTCGTTAACAAGGCAAAGCACGAGAGGAGGAACACGCTGGAGAAGTTTTGGCATGGCGGCGATCATGCCGTGATGCTAAGGGGTGTTGCAACAGATATAGAGGGCATCAACAGCGACATCAGAAACATTTATGCAAACAGGGATACGTATGGGATTGCGAGAAGGGATGCTAGTGAACTCGAAGATAGGAGAAGGTCATTGTCCAGACGTAGAAGAAACGTTGAGGAGGATGAAGTGGTTGGTTTCACGCATGATGCTGAGAAGGTGATGGAGCTGCTGAGACAAGGTGGTAGACATCGCGATGTGGTTTCGATATTTGGGATGGGCGGTTTGGGCAAGACCACCCTAGCAAAAAAGATTTACAACCATAGCTCCATGAGGAACCGGTTTCAATGTCTTGCTTGGGTGAGCGTATCCCAAGAGTTCCGTCACAGAGAGTTGTTGCTGGGAATTCTGCAGTGTGTGACGCTGGCTACAGAGGTACTACAGCAGTTGAGCGATGAAAAGTTGGTGGAAGAGTTGCGGAAACGCTTAATGGACAAACAGTACTTGATTGTCCTGGACGACGTGTGGACTATACAGGTTTGGGATGAGATAAAAGCAGCTTTTCCTGATAACCTCAATGGCAGTAGGATATTAGTAACCAGCCGTGTCAAAGAAGTGGGTTTACATGCAAGCTCAATCCCTCCTTACTTTCTTCCTTTTCTCAGTGATGATGAGAGCTGGGAACTGTTTTCAAAGAAAGTGTTCCGCGGCGAGGTTTGCCCTACACATCTTGAAAGAGACGGAAGGCTGATAGCAGAGAAATGTCAGGGATTACCTCTTGCTATTGTAGTGGCGGCAGGTCTCTTGGTAACGAGAGACAAAAAAACAGCCACCTGGCATGAAATGGCTACTAATTTTAGTTGGTACCTTAGCCGGGACCCAGAAAGATGCTTAGATATATTAGCATTGAGCTATGAAGATTTGCCTGCGTACCTCAAGCCTTGTCTTCTGTACTTTGGCGTTTTCCCCGAAGACTTCGAGATCCCTGTAAGGCCGCTAATTAGGCTGTGGATAGCCGAGGGGTTTGTGGAGAAAGACAACAACAGAGAGATGGAGGATATTGCAGAGGATTACTTTGAGCAGCTCATAGATCGTAGTTTGATCCAGGTGGTCCGTAGGAGGACAGACGAAGGAGTCAAAGTTTGCCGTATACACGATCTTTTGCGAGACGTTTGCATTTCTGAGGGTCGACGTGAAAAGTTTCTGGAAGCCCATCAAAGGGAGGTTAGTACCACCTCATTTTCATCCACTACTACCATGTTCCGAAGACTTTCTATCCATTGTCGCACCTCCACTTATATTCCTTCCATTCCCTCTGGCCCTGACTCATCACGTGTCCGGAGTCTGTTATGCTTTGGTAGTTCTCCGGGAGACCGTTTAAGCGTGGAGACTTTCAAACTGCTTTACAAATGCTTCCGGTTGCTAAGGGTATTGGACCTCGGTAAGACGATCATTCACAACGTGTCCCCTCTTGTTGGGAAATTAATCCTATTAAGATACTTGAGGATGAACGCTCCTTACCTGAGAGAGATTCCATCATTCATATCGGAACTTCCCAGCCTACAAACACTTGATTTAAGAGAATCGCCAGTAGGGTCTCTTACCAGTAATTTCTGGAAGATGCAACAACTGAGGCATCTTTTCTTGAGTCAATGTGGGACAGTGTTGCGAGGTCGAAGTACGGCAATGTCAAACATCCAAACGCTTTCTTCGGTACATGGTAGTGTCGCTGGCTTTTCTCCCTCGTGGGGCATTACCATGTTCCCAAACGTAAAAAAGCTTGCAGTATATGGAGGTAGCCTTTATGGTTTTAGTAAGTTTGAGCGCCTTCGCACTTTGAAGATTGTGGGAAACATTTACCGGGCAATACAACCAAAAGATTTCCCAAGATGCTTGACTAAGCTAACCATGAGAACTGCCGAAGTCAGTCAAGGTTCAACGGACACGCTGGGACGTCTTCCAAACCTCCTGGTACTCAAATTTGAGGGTCCTTGGGAGAAAAGTGCTGGTCTATTATTTGAGGAACGGAGTTTCTTACAGCTCCAAGTCCTCCATTTCGTGGACCTATCGCTCGTGGCATGGGGTGTGAAGAGTGGAGCATTGGAGAGCCTGCAATACCTACTCTTGCATAGATGTCATCGGTTGACCAGTATTCCAGATGAATTGAAGCATGTAACCACCTTGCGCCATGTAAAGACCGTGAGGTGCTCAACGACGTTGGAAGAGGATATATCTCTGAAGTTGGGGAAGATCCGGAAGGACGTTCAACTCGACTTCTCGACTTCATATACTTTTTTTTGGTAAATATAGGCTTTGACTTGTATTTTTTACAACAAAAGTATTAACAACACTGGGTGATTAAACATAACAAAATAATAGTAAATAATTGAAAGTAATTTAATATGAATGCTAGATAGAATTATATAATATAGAGTAGTAAAAGGATATGAAAATAGCTCGTCCGTGAGAGTCGTGACAGAGTCACTGTCCTAAAGACGTTATCGCCTCTCTACGTGCAGGTGTTGACGGCAAATAAAGTCTCCAAGATAAAACCCATTGACGCAGCTATGTCTCCTCCATGTACACGTCCACAGGAAGACATTATGAACCAGTCCACGATCACGTTACCCACGTATAAAATATATAAAATAGATATAAAGAAAAATACATTATGATAGTAGGGTAGAAAACACTAAGTTTTTGGAAGCATAGTAGCTTCAAGTATTTTTTTATATCACACCCCATGGCCTTATATACATGACCAAACATAATCCATTTATTGGCAACATAAGTAAGCTTATAAAAGCTTTTGTAACTTATGAAATAATGATAATCTTCTCAATAATGTGAAACAATAAAACATATTATATACTCCATAAACAAATATGAGTTAATAATACTCATTATTGCATTTGTAACTCATTCATAATTTACATGCAAGTAAATACCATAGAGCCATAAATTGCAATATAATTATAATGCCATAATGTATATTTTATTTTATTAAAATATTTCAACAATCCCCCACCATTTTGATAAAATAAAATGATAATTTAAAATACTTAAAAAGTCACTAATAAAATGTTTATAAAGTCTCACAATTCCAAAAATTTAAAGCATTTAAAACCATATCAATGAACATCATGATAAAATCTTAAACCTCCTCTCTCTTTTCTTTTTTTAATTTGTTTAATATTTTTCTCTTTCGCAAAATAAAGCCATGGTTTATAAACTCATAAAGTAATAAAAATAAAAAATACATAAATAAGATGGGCAACTTGTACTGTGTAATAGGTGTTGGTGCCTTCCGGGCTTGAACCAACACTTAGTGTTGACAACTTCCATTTGAGAGAGCCATAATGGACTACACCTTGAATTAGGTCCCTTGGCCAACCTTTAGTTGTCACACACACAATACTAATAAGGGACTTAGTTCGCGGGTTAGCACTATTAATGGCCATGCGCTGTTATCTTGATTCTCATGAGAGTCTTTAGGGAATGGCCCATAGTTCCCATAGTCGCGGCCTCACGACCACTCTTACTTAGGTGAGTCCTCCAAGGGTACGTGTGACATGTACCTCGCTAAAAAATTCGCCTCGGGCTCATTCAGAAAAAAACCCCTTCCTGGACATCACACTAAGTAGCACGAACACCGTACGGATGGGGAGGAGACACTTTCCTATTAACAAAAGGGTGCTACTTTTATCACGAGTCACGCTCTACGGGTTATTTCTACCCATTGAACCTTCTTCATGGGATCTCCAATCACAAATGATGGGTTACTCCCGCTGGTGACTCCTTGTGGGCTCATCCCATCCGGCTCAGGTGAAAAAGGATCTAGCCTCTGGCGCTAGTCCCGAGGCAAATTGCGCAATTTTTATGAAGTCTCTATAACTTATTTTCTTCTCATCGATGAAGTGTCACAAATCTGCAGAATTTTAAGGGCCCAATAGTGCACATCAAAGCAACATTATGGATCTCATCAAGTAAATCACGTTTCAGTGGTAACATCCACTTCGCTTAGCATCAAAGATGATAGTCAGTAGCTTCACTACTAGAAATTAAACCTTTGATCAGTAGTCTACTACTAGGAACTAGTCTTCAACATATTGTGACCAGTAGTCTTTCACCTACTAGGAGCCACATTTTCCTCAACATTCGTCACGGTTTGCATAACATAATCTCATATCGATAACAACATAATAAAAATCCTCTGATAAGTTTCAAGAATTTTGATTTCAATTCTCAAGCTTTGAAAAAGCTAGATAAAACCCTTTTGCAAATATGGTTTTGAATTTGCAATCTTATTATAAATATTTGGTATCCAAGATTTAAAATACCAAAAAATTCAATGCACCTAGTATTCTAGAAATCAAAACTTAGATACCATTTGAAATAGATATAAGTACCACAACTATAAATATCAAAGCTGTCAAGATAATCAGGAGTCAAAGACTTCGGTTATCATGATTTAACATTTTTACCAAAATATAATTTCAATCACTAAACTTTGGCAACACTTTACAATATATATATATATATATATATAATTTTTTTTTCCTTTCCTTCTTCATCCACGATTTTTTCTCAATTATACAGAACAACCATACATATCTAGAGATCCAAGCTAGCAAAGCTAAGTGCTAGAAACATAAATACATACATGAGATATATTACATAATCTCATTACGCGTACATGCACGCGACATGCTAAAATAGTCTTAAAATTAAGAACATATTATATATAGATGTTCTTTATGTCGCTAATCTTCTTTGTATATACAAGACTCAAGAAATCATAATTATCTTCAGATCATGTACCCCTACATTTCGCAGCCATGTATTTATCAAAGAATTTAACATTGAAATAATGATTTCCATAATTTTATCAAACAATTTATTTCATAGACACACTCAGCAAAATAAAATCAGTTTCAAGTTACTTGTTTTATAAAAGCCAATAATCCCAATAAAATTTTTTCTCTAGAGAACTCCACAAACACTGACTTTAGGTGGTTTACCAAACTATAACTCTATATGTAAAATCTCAAAAATTCCTCTTTTTTTTTTCAAACCAAAACCCATGTGTCAAAAATTAAAAAGGAATAAGTGTAGGTATTATCCAAAATACAACTACTTATATTACAGACAAACATAATAATCTAAAAGTCAAGGCATCTGTGTTATTGTCACTAAATATTATGTCCTGAAAAGGTCATAACATGGTATCACTAAATATAAATATCAAGTTTTTATTTACTTTAGTATAAACCTTTTTGGAAACTATTTAATTTATTTCCAAAACCGATTTTAATGAAGCCCTTTTTAAAAAAAATATTTTATCAAAAGAAAAATGTCCCTTTTATTACAACCGCTATAAACTATGTTTAGGTAGTCGTAAAAAATTAAATCAAGTAATTTTCAGACATTACAAAATGAGCTCATTAGCACAAAGGTGAAGTCCAGAAAATTTACACAAATAAAAAATATTTCATATAAGACTGAATAGACACATATTGTCTCACAATAGTGCCTTGATTTGTATTTTCTACAAAAAAAGTATTAACAACACTAGGTGATTAAACATAACAAAATAACAGTAAAAAATTGAAAGTAATTTAATATGAACGCTAGATAGAATTATATAATATAGAGTAGTAAAAGGATATGAAAATAGCTTGTCCGTGAGAGTCGTGAACGAGTCACTGTCCTAAAGACGTTATCGCCTCCCTACGTGCAGGTGTTGACGGCAAATAAAGTCTCCAAGATAAAATCCATTGACGCAGCTATGTCTCCTCCATGTGCACGTCCACAGGAAGACAGTATGAACCAGTCCACGATCACGTTGCCCACGTATAAAATATATAAAATAGATATAGAGAAAAATACATTATGATAGTAGGATAGAAAACACTAAGTTTTTGGAAGCATAGTAGCTTCAAGTGTTTTTTTATAGGGTTAAATACAAAATTATCCCCTGAAGTTTACACGATTTTGCACTTTACCCCCTGTGTTTACAATTTTTGCAATAATGTCTCTCGAGGTTGACAAAACGTTGCAAATAGCTCCAAAATTGGACGTCTGTTCAATTTTGGACGTTAAGTGATCATGTGCGGTGCACATGCCATTTTGACATGGGCAAATTTGTAATTTACCTGCCCCTTCTTCCCTACTATGGCAAATTTGTAATTTCCAGCAGCCGGCCCTAGATCGGGCGGTGCTTATGCCAGATCTCGGTAGCCCCACTTCCGGCCACGCACGTAGCCACCGGCGACAACTCCGGCTACGCACCTTCGCCGAAACATCATTGCTTAACGTCTCCGCGAGCGCCATGCCTCGATTAATGCCCCATTGCTACCATCGCACGATATCACCGCCCAACCAAAAATTCCGATCGAGACCAAACGACGACCATCGGCCAGTCGTCGACCCTCTTCTTCCCCACTCTGGCAAATTTGTAATTTCTGATAGCCGGCCCTAGATCGGGCGGTGCTTATGCCAGATCTCGACAGCCCCACTTCCGGCCACGCACGTAGCCACCGGCAATAACTCCGGCTATGCACCTTCGCCGAAACACCATTGCCCAACGTCTCCGCGAGCGTCGTGCCTCGATCAACACCCTACTGCTACCATCGCACGATATCACCAGCCAACCAAAAATTCCGATCGAGACCAAACGACGACCATCGGCCAGTCGTTGGCCCTCTTCCTCTATCCACCGAGCAGCCGCCATGGCCATCAGGACCTTAAATTGCCGTCGCCGCTACAGTTTCACGGCGAGCCAAAACAGCAGTCGTCGATCTCTAACCTTAATTGCCGGAATCTACAACCACTGGTGGCCGTCTGTTAGATGAACAGAGAGAGAGACAACACAGTGAGGAAGAAGGGGCAGGAAAATTATAAATTTGCCCATGCCAAAATGGCATGTGCACCGTACATGATCACTTAATGTCCAAAATTGAACGGACGTCCAATTTTAGAGCTATTTACAATGGTTTTGTCAACCTCGAGGGACATTATTGCAAAAGTTGTAAACACAGGGGGCAAAGTGCAAAAACGTGTAAAACTCAGGGGACAGTTTTGTAATTAACCCTTTTTTATATCACACCCCATGGCCTTATATACATGGCCAAACATAATCCATTTATTGGCCACATAAGTAATCTTATAAAAGCTTTTGTAACTTATGAAATAATGATAATCTTCTCAATAATGTCAAACAATAAAACATATTATATACTTCATAAACAAATATGAGTTAATAATACTCATTATTGCATTTGTAACTCATTCATAATTTACATGAAAGTAAATACCATAGAGCCATAAATTGCAATATAATTATAATGCCATAATGTACATTTTATTTTATTAAAATATTTCAACACTTTCCATCCTTTGTTTTGCTTCCTTTTCATTCTTTCGTCATTGTACTTCCCCCTAAAAAATGTTCAAAAAACAACGGTGGTTATACTAAGGATTACGCTCGGCAACAAGAGGAAGTTACGACTAGAACTGCGGTTTTATATGAGGATACGAGATTGGCTTATAATTTACGGGTTAATAGCATAAACCTCGCTCACCCTTTTTTTCAATAGGATTTTCTCATTTTTTGGTAATGTCAAAAATTGGTGTTATTGTGCTACGGTAATTGTGACGGCGCGCATATCAGCATATGGAATGTATTAGGTTTTTCAAGTTACCATCTTGTTTTCAGAATTAACATAAACAATTAACAGAAAAAACAAGAGAACATACTTGGACGGCTGCTACCCCGGTTGGAGGAATCTTCCTCCTACCCCCTATATAGCGACAATCAATCGTTTCTAAATATTTCTAGTGGCTTTTATTTAGTAACGCTAAAAAAGTGCTGCTAATAATTGTCCTGAAAGTGTTAGAAGAAAAACCACTAGAAACATTTAACGACTATTAATTGTCACTATACATGGGTTATAGGAAGATTCCTACAATCCGGGTAGGAGCCAAAATTTTTTCAATCTTATATATGAAACCAGCGATTAAGATTCGGAAAATAAGTTATACAATGGCAAGGTTTTAGCACCCCATCAATAACGAAATCGGTCTCTACTTATTTTTATGTAGTTTTTACAATTTTTATCCAACACAAATACTAAAACAACAAAATCTAATCAAATCTAATTTTGTTTGAACTCAACAACGGGGATGGAGTCATCTATGTACCCGGTAGGACTATCGGGATCGCAACCTCATAGTTCCAGGTGAGGTTCTGATCCCGATCCAAGTCTTCTAGCTATCAATGAGTTTGAGTTTCAGGTGGAGGAGTACATTATGCATAGTCATCAAGTTTTTGCCACATAAATATGGTGCAAGTCACAGCATGTCTACATGTTATCCGACTAGCATCTCAAACTATGCAGTCATATGTCTTCTTCCCTAACAGTAGCTTTTGGCCTCCACTAGATGTGTAGCCTTCAGTTATCTTACCACCACCGCTGAAAAGACTGCCTGAAGGACCAAGAAAAAATAGGAAAAAGGATGCAGATGAAGAAACAAGTCAAAAGAGGTCAGCAAGGGGAAGGTACAGAACATGTAATGAAATTGGCCACAACAAGAGGACCTGACAGAGAGCTTCCTTTAGGGGCAAGAGGCAGAGGAAATGTAAGACCTTTGGTTTTGCATAAATTATGTTCTCTAGTATTTGACTGTTCAGACTATGCTTCTTAAGAGGATGCTGTTGGAGTTAGTGATGGGTTGTGAAGGTGCTGCTCATGAAGGTGCTACTTGCCTACTTCAAGTGGAAGAGACAGAGGCAGCGGAAGTGGCAGAGGAAATGTAAGACATTCTCCCTTGTTTAAATTAATAGGAGGATGTTGGATTAAGTGATGCAGTTGAAGGTGCTACTTGTGAAGGAGCTGCCGGTAAAGGTGCTACTTCAGGGGGAAGAAACAAAGGTAATAGAAGAGGTAGCAGAGGCAGAGGCACCATAGATGTAAATGCTTTACTGTAATTGCGGTGCAGTTCCTATCCTAGTGTATTGGCTTAATTTTTTTGGCTTTCACAACTCAATTTGGTTTGTTATTGTTGCTCACAGGCTACAGATGGCAATTGCTAAAGAAGGTAAAATCGTGAATATTGCTTGTGACTGAGTGCCAAGTTAAATATTTATTTAAGTAGAGAAAAAACTACTAGGTTTTAAGTTGTGCTTATTGAAGCATTTTGGATGTAAATTAGTTGTGCCTATTGAGGCATTTTAGATTTAAAAAAGTTAGGCATTTTTTTGTATACTATTTGTGCCTATTGATTCATTTTGGACGTAAAACAGTTGGGCATTTTGAATGCAAAACTGTTGTGCGTAGCTATTAAGGCATTTTAGGTGTGAAACAGTTGTTATTAAGTAATGAGACGATTCCATGTTTTACTGCAATGTATAGCTGCTCTCAAGGTGGTGTATCATTTGCTGCATTGCCCTTCCACCGCACATGCCGTAGAATTTGCTGACGAGCACATATTGCAGAATTTAAAGGACAGTTGATTGGGTGACACTGAGTCTACATTTTGCATTTCTTTTACGGGCGTATGTAGTATAACTTGAAGCGACTTTCATCTGATTCTGAAACCTTTATGGCTGCTCTCAATCGACTCTCACAGTGTTTGTTCTATAATTCATCTTTGTTGCGTTGTAATACTGCTTGCTTTGGCCGGTGCTCGAGGAAGACATTGGCATGTACCTCTGAGATTTGCAAAAAGGCCCTTTTTAGCAGAAAATTACATTGTAGCATTTTGTCAAACATATGGCATACATGCTTTCCGGCACTCCTAATAACCCACCTTTACCTGTCTAAACCTTCATTCCACAAGCACTAATTCGCCAAACATAAGAATCAAATTAAGCCCTCAGTGTCTTCAATGTCAAAATTAAGCCCTAAATGTCCTCAATTTCGATAATATCTTCAATGTCTATTATCTTTAATGTCAAATCAGTATTTTACAGGTCTCATATGAACAGATTAAGTGGTCTGGGCATCAGTCCGATTAGCCATCAGCGTCCATGAGTAGAAGTACGAGTACCCGGGGATTAAAGCGGTAGCTAAATACACTGAGGGTCGTCAATAGAAGGAAAGAGCGTGTACGCGGCCTGCCTAGCGTGATTGCACGTGTCATGATGGGAGTGTCCCCACCCCTACTGCCCTCCACAGACACATACACCGATTGCGGAGCAACAGTTACACCTGGAGGATGTTCATCACATTGCTCGAGAGATGGTCAAGATGGTTAGGGAGGATGAGGTACAAAACAATTATTCTATGAAGTCAAGATACATGAATAAACACAAAATTACTAACGAGAGTGCCTGCGTGCGTTTAATGTAGGATATTATTGCTGGACAGTCCAAGCCGGATCCGGATGACACCCCTGTTTACGATGACGAGCCCAGATCTTGGTCTTGACGAGCCCTGAGCCCTCCATTCGTCCCCTTCCCTACATTCCTGGAATTGTGCTCCCCTCCCCTCACCTCCCATATTTTTATCCCCTTTCTACTCTTGTCCTCGCTCCCAGTTATATTTGGTTCACAGCTAGACAATGTTTTGTATATTTTTTGTTCAATTAAAATAGAATTTGAATATATACTTTGTGTTTTAGGGTTAAATAATTGTTGATTGATCAGTAAGTATTTAACCCTAATGTGGATTGAGAATTGTTTGTTGATAGATGTGGGTCGGTTGGAATTGTGTAATTGGATTGAGATTTGAATTACAAGTTTGGGAATTAAAAAAAATTAAAAAATTTATTTGTAGAGACGGATTTTTTTCCGTCTCTAAAAGTCTACAAGGACAGTGTTGTGAAAATCTTTTAGTGACAAATTTTTTTGTCACTAAAGGTTTTGCCAATGAACATTTAGTAACGAGCAGTCCATTGCTAAAGGTCCTTTATTTTTAGTGATAGTCTTTTAAAGATGGAAATTCCATCGCTAAACCTTTAGGGACGGAATTTTCCGGCACTAAATATTTTTCTAAATTAATAATTTTCCAAAAAAGAATTAAATCAAAATACGAAAATTAGGGATGAAAATTTAGTCGCTAAAAGTTAGTTCCAAAATTTTAATTGTAGCGACAAGGTTATTAGCGACGAACTTTTAGCGATGGAATGTCCTTAGAGTCCGTCGCTAAAAGTCTTTGACGACGAAATAAAGACTTTTAGCGAAAAAATTGTCCGTCACTGAAAGTCAATTTCATTGTAGTGGTATAATTAACTTAATTACGCAATTCATAGGTTTTAAAATATATGACCATGAATAGGATGTTAATAGGATTGTCCCATGCTTGACAAGAATGCTAGTATACCGAATACAAGGCACAAAGATGTACTGTACTAAAAAGTGGAGCGCTGAGACCCTTTCAGCTGAATATGATATCATTGGCTGCGTTGCAAATTCATTTGTATTTGGATTATATTAGACCAACTGATCTGGCCTCGATCACTTAACTTGATTAGCTCGTACATGTGAGGGTGAGGGTGAGGGAGGGGAAGACTTAAGAAGTGGATTATATAACACCAACTGATCTGGCCTCTGATCACTTAATTTGATTTATCAGCTCGTACATCTCACATGTGAGGAGGGACGGGAAGACTTTAGACCATTGGTTATTGGCCCATGCGAAGTCGCTTTTCTTAATTGTGATCTTAGTTGTTAAGATGCCGCTGCATGTATTAACAAGTGGAATGTAGTGCAACTCACTTAATGTGATCATCTCGTAAACGGCAGTTAGGCCTGTTCGAGGAAAAGGTCGTTTCTTAACACTGATAAGGGCGAGTTGGATTTCTTAAATACTAAAATACTGGGATATAGCAGTATTAAGAAGTCCAGCACTGATACATATTCTGTTGACTTTAATGTTATTGGCGGCAGTGCAATTTAATCTGGACTATATGATAACACTACTTGATATGTATGTACAGCATTTTCTCTCAACTATGTACAATCCTCTATCAACTATAATTGCTTGACTATAGGTGTTCTATCCAGTATTCTATCATCTAGTTCCCACAGATTACATAGAGAGTTATTCTTGGGTGTAGCTGGGACCTTTTTCCACGACATAATTCGAAATTTCATCCATTGTTTGATAACTGTCCAACACCCTTGCACAGTTGAGCTTCTTTTCTCAAAGATTCTTGCATTCCTTTCTTGCCAAATTCCACGTACAATTACAGCCATCATGAGCTTACCTAGCTTAGCTCTGAAGCTTTTCCCTGCAAATCTTCTTGCAGTTTCTTCCCACACTTGAGCCCATGTTATCAGCCTGATTTGTGTTTGCATGTTCTCAAGAGCTACTTTCCATAATTCTTGCACAAAAGTCAATGGATGAAGAGATGGTCTTCAGTTTCAGCTTGCTGTGAGCAAAGAACACAATGCTCCTCCTGGATAAGATTCGATGATTTGAGCTTCACTCTAGTCATAAGTCCTCCCTTGCATAATAGCCATATGATCATTGAGCACTTTGGAATGTTTCTTGAGAACCATATAAGATTCCATTTTGGGTCCTTTACACCATGAGTTCTCAATCCCTCCCGAGCTGAGTTGATGTTAAACATTCCATTTGGTGTTAGCTTCCACCATATTCTATCATGTATCTCAGTGTTAGGCACCTGAGTTTGTTGCAGTACTTTGTTGATTTCAATTAGAGCCCTTGATCTGCACAGTAGAAATTTCCAGGTTCTGTCTTGAATGATCTCACTGACTTTGGCATTGCTAGCAATATTTGAATCATAGATAACTCTATGACCAAATAGATCCACCAGAGGCTGATCAATCAACCATTTGTCTTTCCACGGCCAAGTATATGTTCCCCATTCCCTACCTTATACTGAATAAACTGATGACATAGCTTCCTGATCTTTAGTATCTTGCACCATGTCCATAAGAGGACCACAGGGGGATTAAAGGTCCACAAATGCTGCCCTTTAATGATATAAGTGTGGCACCATTTCACCCATAAGGAGTCCTTTTTGTGTGCCAAGTCCCAGATATGTTTGCAGATTGCTGCCTTGTTTCATTCATCTAGCCTCTTAAGTCCAAGGCCACCTTCTTGTTTAGGCAAACATAAATCCTTCCAGGATACCTTAGCCCCTGTACATTTTACATCTTCACCATGCCATATAAATGATCTAACCTTCTGCTCAATTTGTTTGATTATTCTTTTTGGCAAGATAAATATTGAACACCAGTACACCTGCATGCTGCATAGTACAGAGATAGCCAATTGCACTCTTCCAGCATAAGATAGAGCTTTTGTAGTCCAACTGGATATTCTTTTAGTGATCTTATCTACCAATACTGAGCAATCACTGTATTTCAACTTGGTTGAGATCAATGGAACTCTCAAGTATGTCATTGGAAATTCACCTTTAGGGATATTAACAACACTAGCCAAAACATCCTTTATTCTATCCTCCACTCCAACAATGTATATTGAACTCTTGGTTAAGTTGGGAGACAAACCAGATAGGTCTTTGAACTCATCCAAAGCTAATTTGACCAGGTTCAAAGTATCATGATCTGCCTTTACTAATAAGAATAGGATACAAAGTATCATGATCTGCCTATCCTATTCTTATTATGCCCGCAAATTTGAGCAAACTATTGAAGAAGTTCCTTTTAATACTTGGATACAACTGCATTAAAGAGATACTCCGTAACATGTAAGAAGTTAATTTTTGGTATTAGCTAGATAGATTAAATGGATACAATGTAAGAAGTTGATTTTTTGTATTACATAGATACTCGGAATGGTTCCTGAAGTGTAAGAAGTTGATTTTTTTGTATTACATAGATTAATTCTGCATACAGTTAATTAAAGGATATGGTATAATAAGAACTAGACCAAAAGTTTCTCATTCAAAGTTAAACTAACATATACGGAGTAATTAACATTATGGACACGCCATTAAAATGTACAAATTATTGTAGAAAAATCTGAATATATTCTCCGCATATTTTTGTGTACTAAATAAACTTCTAATTTTTGTTCGTCTATATAGTTACTAAATCAGAATAAGATATTTGCACAAGGACATTGCGTACTTATATTTCACTAGTATGGAGTAAGTGCGTTGTACGTGAATGTGGTCAAGAATAATTTTTGAGGTGACATCATTAGCTTTTTTGGGATCAAAACAATATAATTCAATTATGTTCTTATTTTCTTTTTTGACTTATTTTAGAAGAAATATATATTTGATTTTTACAATTGTAATCAGTTCAATGTTTAGAAATTTTGTTTATAAACTTCTGGATTAAAAAAAAATTTAGATGGTGCCACTGAAAATAAAAGCAAATGGAGAATTAAAAGGATGAATCTATGTCTTTGTTTTTGTAATCTGTTAAATTGGTTTATGTATACACTTAAGATTTGTTATTTTCAAGATCAGGAATATGAAACGCAGAGTACCTGGTCTTCTATTGCAATAACTGAACATATTTTCAGTTCAAATTGGCGCCATATATAAGTCTTCACCACAAGAAAAGAGGTTTTTGGCGACAGATTTTTAGCAACAGAATAGATTCCGTCGCTAAAAGGAGTTTTACCGACGAAATCCTCCGTCAGTAAAACTCCGTCGTAAAATATTATGAAAATATTTTAAGCGACGAAATAAATCCGTAGCTAAAAACTCCGTCGGTAAAAATAGACCTTCACCGACGAACTTTTAGCGACGGAGTTATTCCGTCGCTGAAAGTCTATTTAAGTCTTAGAGCTGGTTTTCTCTCTCACTGTTTCTCTCTTCGAAATCCCTAAAACATTTTCGGCGATTGTGCCACCGCCGTTCTCACATCCTGCCCCACCTTCGGCTCCACCACCGAAAGCCTCGACACCGGCGGCGACCTCCCTCGACACCGGCGGCGACCTCCCTCGACACCGGCGGCGACCTCCCTCGACACCGGCGGTGACTTCCCTCGACCCCTGCGGTGACCTCCCTCGACACCGGCGGTGACTTCCCTCGACCCCTGCGGTGACCTCCCTCGACACCGGCGGTGACTTCCATCGACACCGACGGTGACCTCCCTCGACACGGGCGACTCCCATCAGGTATTTTTTTTTATTTGCTGTGACTTTGTTTATTTCAGCATGCTATTGACTGATGCATAATTTCACTTTGAGATAACATAGAGTTGTACAGTTCTTAGAAATTGTAATCGAAGGTATATACAACTCTTTTATGTCTTTACTTGTCATAACATGTACTTGTAATACTCCCCATCACGTGCAAGCCCCTGATTGCACGTGGAGAGACAGATCAAGACATAAATAAACAAACAGACATATCAAGACAGAAATAAATAGAAGGGGACCATAAATGCAAGCGAGAAGAATTGAATCCAAGACCTTGCCAAACCAGAGCTCTGATACCATTTTAAGTTACCATCTGTTCTAAAAGCTTAAGTTGTTAGAGAATGGGCCCAACAATGTTATTATGCTTTAATAATCGAGATAAATGGAGTTCATCCCAAAGTCCATTCAAACGAAAAAAATATGTAGAGATTGGCAATATCATCTCTTTTGAAAACAAATATTGCCTGCTTGATTTGATAAACACGTAGTGCATTAGTCTGGCAAATGCTCATGAAAATCCAACCAAACAACATGAGTTGATTCAGCATACTAATGCTATGTGCAAGGTCAGAATTGTTGGATCATAAAAGCCATGAGAGAACTGCACCATTGCATGGTTCTCATAAAGGGAATTTAGATCTAATGAGGATGGCTTTGGAATCGTGTCGTCGACAAACCACGTTTATTCCTGGCAAGAAGAGCCATTAGCATGATACGACGTCGCATGATTTTAACCACTCAAGGGAACTGAAACAACAATAACAGGGTGTCTATCAGAAGAAAATGGGGAGATGCAATGGATTCATTGGGCTGAAGGGAATAGACAATTGTAGTGTCGCTGTTTGGTGAAGAAGCCCTTGAAGGAGAGGTTAAGAGTAAAAGTGCAGGCAGTGGAGTGGATCGTAAAGTCCAGTCTGCCGATGCCATGTAAGAAGTTGATTTTTGGTATTAGATAGATTAATTTCATACAATAGGTAAAACCATATGGTATAAAAAAAAGATAGACCAACAATTTCTCATTCAAAATTAAACTAAATATAGTTAACGTTATGGGTATGCCTTATAATGTACGTATTATTTTCAATAGAAAGTTACCCGAGCAGAATAAAAATGTCTCATGCAATAACAAATTGATCTCGATACATCCTCTCCATATTTATCTTCTAATTTTTGTTCTTTTATATGGTTACCAAATCAGAATTAGTCATCTGCACAAGTACATTGCTTATTTATATTTTTCCAGAAGGTTTAATTTATTCAGCTAAAAAAGAAGTTCTCCCATTGAAAACATATAAAAGTGATTACATTTGATGAAATAATCATGAAAATTTAGATTGTCCAATAAATTTAATTATGCATTTCAAAGGTTCTAAATACACTGTTGATAGGATTAATGTCCCGTGCTTGGCACGCATGTTCGTAGACTTTATACCCTGCCATCTTTCACTTCATATTTGGTAGGTGCCTACCTAATGTACGCCAGAAACCCCATGCAAAATGAAGAATGACTCTAAGTCAATTGTCTACGTTGTTGGATTTCCATCACCAATCAATTCAAACCAAGTCAAAAATGGGATGATAAGATTCTTCAATAGTGTAGAGCGGCAAAAAGTCACAACCCAACACATCTGACTAGGATATCAGTGGCTGCGGCGCAAATTAATTTGAATTCTGTAACAAAAACCAACTGATCTAGCCTTAATCACTTAATTTGATCCGCTCGTACATTTCACATGTAAGGGAGGGGAAGACTTTAGATAGTCAGTTATTGACCCATGGGACGCCATTTTCTTTAATCTCATATATGTTTCGGCAAGTTGGGTTTTGTATTTGGGCAAGTTAGATTTTTGAACTCAAGTTTGTTAGAACAAACACACGTAGACAGTGGCGGAACTGTAGCATGGCCGGGGGGGGCCACGGCACCCCCCAATTTTTTGGATTTGTTTTTAGTTATTAAAATAATACTCACATTTTATATATTTACGAAAATGCCATTATATCGTAAATAATTAATTAGGATTTTATTTGTTGTATTATTTATTCTTTGTGTCATCGGCCGTCATAATCTTCTTCATTCTCATTCTTCATTCTTCCAAATCTCAAATTTCAAATTTCCAGATTACCAAAAAAACACGAATTGATCAAGATGAGTTCTTTTGTTTATAGTTTAATTCTTGGAGTATTAACAAATTCAATAGTTACGCTAATTTTAGTATTAACGTACTCAATTGTTACGCTATTTCAATAGTTACGCTATTCATTACTTTAATTCTTATATTATTAATGTATTCAATAGTTACGAAAAAACACGACTAAGCAATTTACTATGCATTTAACGTATTCAATAGTTGTGTTAATTATAATATGCTTATTTTTGTAGATGGGGAAGTCAAAGTCACACACAATTGGTTAGTTCTTTCAAACAAAAAATGTTAGCAGTAGTAATGTTGATAAACTTTAACCTTCTTCATTCTTTTATGTTAGCCATCAATTTTTTTTATGTCTTTTTGGCGCCCCCCGATTAAACTTTCTGGATCCGCCCCTGCACGTAGAATTTAAAAATAATAAAGAATGATACCTGAATTAATAGGTTGAAGGAATCAAGGCTTAAAGGTCCGTAAATGCTTCTTGAACACAGTTGAAGCCTCTCTCACATGCAATCGGAAGACTACTTTGACAGATCTATCTTCTGAATTCAACCAAGCCCAGGTTTACTGTTCATTTAAGGGAGTTGCACTGATCTAAAATCGATTGTGTATCCACCTCTGAGAGATCAAAGTATAAGATTGAAACAAACTTTTAGTTCAAATATTTTTCTATCAAGTGAAGATCGTGTCTCTTCTTACCGACTTCAAACCTTTTACCCTCACTTTATGTAGTGGTAAAAAAAGTGTATGTTCTTCGAACATTATAAAGTTCTTTGAATCATACCGATTCAAGATTTATCTATAATGAATCTATAAAATACAATAAACTAAAAAATGGGTGAATCTTATCCAAAGAAGTATACATGAACCTAAGATCATGGATCCTCAAATTGAAAAACATTGTTCAAGAAATAAAACCATTTGGAAATTTTAAACTCAAGTTCCTGGAATTTATATGTTGCAAAACTAAAGTTCAATGAGCTTTATTTTATTTTTGGATTTAAATAACTAAATTTGAAAGACATTTTCAACAGGGTTTGTATAAACTTTCTTTTTTATGGGTTAAGGTTTATCAGATACATCGGAAGGTAGAGGTGTAATGTGAGGGAGGGGAAGACTTTAGATCATTGATTATTGACCCACAGAAAGTCGTCTTTCTTAATTATCTTTTTGGATGTTAAGTTGTTAAGATGTCTTAACAACCGGTACGAAGAAGACGGGCGCTGGTACATATTGACTCTAATATCATTGGCTGCAGTGCAAATTAGTTTCACTATATAACACGAACTGAACTCGATCCTCAATCCTCAGCCAGCAGTTGCTGTAAATTGTTCTCATATACTTCTCCGTGCAGAATTAGTGCCTGCAAATTTGAGCAAACTTGGGGTGATTACAACGAAAAATGGCCGACGCTGCTATTTCTTTCCTCATTAATAACGTTGGAAAACTGCTCATGCAAGAAGCAAGTAAACTTGTTGGAGTGGAGGATCAAGTCAAATCACTCCATGATGAGCTGAACTTGATCAAGGAGTTCCTCGGGGACTCTGAAGGAAATCGAGACAAGGTCAAGGAGTTGATGAGCCAGATCCAAGCTGTAGCTTATCGCGCAGAGGATGTTATTGATACCTATGTGGTTAGCATGGCCAAGCACGGAAGGAGGAACACGCTGAAAAAGTTTTTGCATACCCGCGATCGTGCCGTGATGCTAAGAGGTGTTGCAACAGATATAGAGCGCATTAACAACGACATCAGAAGAATTTATGCAAACAAGGATACTGGATACGTATGGGATTGCGAAAGGGGACGCTAGTGAACTCGAAAATAGGAGAAGCTCATTGTCCAGGCGTAGAAGAAAGGTTGAGGAGGATGAAGTGGTTGGTTTCACGCATGACGCTGAGAAGGTGATGGAGCTGCTGAGACAAGGTGGTAGACATCGCGACGTGGTTTCGATAATTGGGATGGGCGGTTTGGGCAAGACCACCCTAGCGAAAAAGATTTACAACCATAGCTCCATGAGGAAGCGGTTCAAATGTTTTGCTTGGGTGTCCGTGTCCGAAGAGTTCCGTAGCAGAGAGTTGTTGCTGGGCATTCTGCGGTGTGTGACGCCAGCTGCACAGGTTCTGTACCAGTTGAGCGATGACAAGTTGGAGGAAGAGTTGAGGAAATGCTTAGTGCACAAGAAGTACTTGATTGTCCTCGACGACGTGTGGACTACAAAGGTGTGGGATGAGATAAAAGCAGCTTTTCCTGATAACCTCAATGGCAGTAGGATATTAATAACCAGCCGTGTAAAAGAAGTAGGTTTACATGCAAGCTCAAGCCGTCCTTACTTCCTTCCTTTTCTCAGCGATGATGACAGCTGGGAACTGTTTTCAAAGAAAGTGTTCCGCGGCGAGGTTTGCCCTCCACATCTTAAAGAAAACGGAGAGCAGATAGCAAAGAAATGTCGGGGATTACCTCTTGCTATCGTAGTGGCGGCAGGTCTCTTGGCAGCAAGAGACCAGAACACAGCCACCTGGAATGAAATGGCTACCAATTTTAGTTGGTACCTTAGCCGGGACCCAGAAAGATGCTTAGATATATTAGCCTTGAGCTATGAAGATTTGCCTGCGTACCTCAAGCCTTGTTTTCTGTACTTTGGCGTTTTTCCCGAAGACTTCGAGATCCCTGTCAGGCCCCTAATTAGGCTGTGGATAGCCGAGGGGCTTGTGGAGAATGACAACAACAGAGAAATGGAGGATATTGCGGAGGATTACTTTGATCAGCTCATTGATCGTAGTTTGATCCAGGTGGTCCGCAGGAGGACAGATGGAGTCGTCAAAGTTTGCCGCATTCACGACCTTTTGCGAGACCTTTGCATTTCAGAGGGTCGACGTGAAAGGTTTCTTGAAGCCCATCAAAGGGAGGTTAGTACCACCTCATTTTCATCCACCACTACCTTGTTCCGAAGACTTTCTATCCACTGTAACACCTCCACGTATATTCCTTCCATTCCCTCTGGCTCTAATTCATCTCAAGTCCGGAGTCTGTTATGTTTTGGTACCTCTCCGGGAGATCGTTTAAGCATGGAGACTTTCAAATTGCTTTATGAACGCTTCCGGTTGCTAAGGGTATTGGACCTCGGTTCGACATTAGTTCACAACGTGTCCCCTCAAGTTAGGCAATTAATCCTATTACGATACTTGAGGATGAACGCTCCTTACCTGAAAGAGATTCCATCATTCATGACGGAACTTCCCAACCTTCAAACACTTGATTTGAGAAAATCACCGGTAGTATCTCTTACCAATGATTTTTGGAAGATGCAACAACTGAGGCATCTTTTCTTGAGTCGATGCGGGGAAGTGTTGCAAGGTCGAGGAACGGTAATGCCAAACCTCCAAACCCTTTCTTTTGTACATGTTAGTGTCGCCAGCTTTTCTCCCTCGCGGGGCACTACCCTGTTTCCAAACGTAAAAAAGCTTGCAGTATATGGAGGTAACCTTTATGGTTGTAATAAATTGGAGCGCCTTCGTACTTTGAAGATTGTGGGAAACATTTACAAGGCGATACAACCAAAAATTCTCCCAAGCTGCTTGACTAAGCTAACCTTGAGAAACACCAGACTACGTCAAGATTCGGTGGACACGCTGGGACGTCTTCCAAACCTTCTAATACTCAAACTCTTTGATGATTCTCTTTCTACCTATGATGGCATTCTAGTATTTGGAAAGCGGAGTTTCTTACAGCTCCAGGTCCTCCATTTCGTGGAACTAGGTTTCTCGCTCAGTGGTTGGTGCGTGGAGAGTGGAGCATTGCAGAGCCTTCAAAACCTGCTCTTCCGTGGATGTCGTCAATTGAGCAGTATTCCAGATGAGCTGAAGCATGTAACTACCTTGCGCCATGTGAAGACCATGTGGTGCTCAGACACGTTGGCAGAGGATATATCTCGTAAACTGGGGAAGGACGTCGACTTCTCGATTTCGTAACTACTACTTCGGTACTTCCCAATCCTCTGTTTCTTCGTTTTACCCCAGGTTTTGTTTCCTTTTCATTCTTTCATCATTCTACTTTCTCCTGGAAAATGTTTCCGATATAACAGTGGTTACAGTGGAATCAGATGTGCTATTAATGTGGGTATCTCCGTTTCGCTTTCTAGACTATCCCTCTAGAACATCGTTATAAACATCAACAACTTCGAATTGGGTAAGTTTATTATCAACAAATAAGTAATTGGGCCAAAGGATTATGCTTGGAAATAAGTGGGTGTTAGGACCAGAACTGCGGTTTTATACAAGATTGGCTTACAATAACGTGACATAATGGTGTATAGTCCTATCTCTTGTTTCAATAGGATTTTCTCTGTATCTTGGTAATGTCGAAAAATGGTGTTTTTGAGGTACAGGTTTTTCAAGTCGCCGCCTTATTTTCAGGATTAACATAAATAATTGAAAAAAAAATAATAAGAAGAAAACTAATTCGACTTTGAGTGTCCAAGCAAAGGTTTGTAATATTGTAAAACCAGCTATTAAAATTCGGGAAATAAGTTATACGATGGCAAGGTGTTAGACACTCAATTAATACTTGAATTGGTCTCTACTTGTTTTTATGTGTTTTTTACAATTTTTTTCCAACACAAATACTAATCGGGATCAGAACCTCACAGTTCCGATCCTAGGAGAGGCCACCTAAGTCTTGTTTGTGATCTTAGAAATCTAATGGCCACCTAAATCTTGGTATGTGATTTGAAATATCTAATTGTAATCAAGTTTTTCTAATCGAATATAAGCAATCTTGCTTTTGATCAAGTATTCGAGTTGTTTTGAAATTCTTTTATTAATCAACTTGTTCTAGTTGAAAATTTAGAAAATTGTTTCTATTCTTCTTATCACGGACCAAAACTTTACGCGGCGAATAAATTTAATTTTCTATAGGACCATTGTAATCTATTGTACAAAAATAAAAGATAAAAGATAATGGTAGATAATTGTACATCTTGACTTGACATGTCTGACCGCAACTCCAAATTACTCACGATGCAAGAATGAATCACTCATACAAGTATTAGGGAGAAAGGATTTCCCCCCCCCCCCCCTCTCTCTCTCTCTCTCTCTCTCTCTCTCTCACGCACGCACGCACCTAATTCTAAAAGAAAACGAGTAACCTCTGGGAAGACTGCCCCTTTAGGACAGCCTTGGTTGTTTATACTAAGGTATGAAGAACACAAGAATTACAAAAGGAGACCAACTTACCATTCTTATCGCCTCAAAGAGATAAGAATGAGAAAGACCAAAACACATTATTACCATGTACATTTGAAGCTCAAAAGTCAAGCAGGAATTGGTCGACACACTTTCCCATCTTAATTTATTTTAAGTTCAATTCTAGAAGGAAAAGACCGCCTTTTTAACTATGCACACCTGATAGATTTAAAATCGAGACAAAAAACCAAATTAAGACTAATCCAAATACTAGACTTTTTATCCTATCTAGACCTGAACTTAGATTAAAACTAGACTAGATTACCGTACCAAATGGATTAGGCCTACAAGACTGGACTAGTATATTTAAATAAGGCCTAAACATGTAAGACGAAGCTTAGAATAAATATATAAACAATACATAGAAAATTGCGATGCTTACAAAGCCCTCTGTAACGGAATTCGCCTATGAAAATTGAGATGCTTACAAAGCCCTCTGTAACGGAATTCGCTTATAAGCGAAGCGAATGTCATTGAAAACAATGCATATTTATTCCACCGACTTTCCCATTACATCCAGCTCGTGAGCTTTTAACACACGCTTGGTTCAACCTTCATAACTTTTTAGCAACTGGTACAGAGCACGTGGATATAGTCGAGAGTAATATTTGAGGTGATATTAATTTTTTTTAGGATCAAAATAATGTAATTCAATTATGTTGTTATTTTTTTTGACTTCTTTTATAAGAAATGTATATTTGATGTTCGCAATTATAATCAGTTCAATATTTAAAAATATTCTTTCTAAACTTCTGAATTGAATAAATGTTTTATGGTACTACTGAAAATAAAAGTAAATGAACAAATTAAAAGAATAAATCTACGTCTTTATTTTTTTAATCTGTTAAATTAGTTTTTGGTTAAGATTTGTAATTTTCAAGATCAGATGCTTTGCGTTTCATCAATAAGAAATGCAAAACACCTAAACTTCAACTGTAATAACCGAACATATTTTCAGTTCAAATTGGCACCATATGCAAGTCTTGTTTTTTTTATGCATATTTAACCCTTTTTCGTATTTTTATTTTTGTTTTTCCAATTATTTTTTGTTTTTATTAATTGATTTTTCACGTATTTTAGTTTCTTAAGTTTGTTTTTGTTTTTTAGCTTTTCAATTGGTTAATTATTTGCTAACCTAAAAATGTAAGGAAAAAAATCATAGTTCTCATTAACCAATTCAATATCTCTTTACGAGAATTTTCTCAAAATTTATTAAGAATTTTAAAGGCTCCTAATGAATTTTAAAAAAACTGAATTCTTGATTTTTTTTTTTAAAAATACTACACTATTTCAAAAAAATCTAAAATTCACCAGTAATTCTAATATGACCCTAAGAAACTTTTTGCAAAGTTTCAGTAATTGACAATAATTGCACGATACCCCACTGTTGTACCATGCAAGCATAGTGTACAATTTTTTTTAATGCACAGCACAACAATTCTTCATCGTCCTTAATCTTCAGTACCCACTTTCAAGACTCCCCAACACACACACGGCGGACTACACATCTCACAGACCCACTCGCACACAAATACCTTCACATAGGCAGTGGCTTCCTCTTTATTTTTCCAGCACCCACACACAATATACAACAGTCACAGTAGCTTCCCCCCTCCATTCTTGCGGCTCAATCCCATATACTAGCACATAACACACACATAACAATCACGGCACACACTCTTACACAAAAAAATACCCACATAATCACACATTACATCCCATAGCAGACATTACACCTTCCACACCCCATGGCCTCAAGGCAGTGGGTCTTCTCTCTTTACACTTACGCACACCAGCACAACACTCACTCTCCACACATCCCCTTCATAACATTTCAAGAGGTACATCACAGCCACTACCCCACGGCTGTGGCTTCTTCTTGCTTAACACATGCACACCCACATGCACTCCCCCAAGCCCACTTCACGACAGCCCTCGTTTTTTGCCGCATAAACACATAGATACACACTAATACAATCATGGCTGTCTATCGGGCAGCCATTGCAATCCTAAAAACCCCCCGCGTCTCACAAAACGCTCACACTCTTGCACAACCTCTTTTTTAACGGCTTCCTCCCCATGCCCCTATACACACTTTCTTGAGCCCACGATCATGGCCACCATGGTCGTAACTTTTCTGATTCATACCTACGGAAATCTCATGGCAACCATCAATATAGTTTTCATAAAACCTTGAGTGATTAGAGAGAAGGGAGTAGAAAACTAACCTGAAAAAGATATGCTTAGTCAGATTCTGGCGAGTCCCTTGCTCGATCCTTTCCCTCACTCTTTTCTATGTGTAAAGCCTTCTAATCTCTCTCTCTCTCTCTGTTGTAACCGAAAGAGAGAAATTCTCTTTCTCTATATACCCGAAATTCTCTTTCTCCTTAATTTTCTCCTTAATTTAAAGAGTTGACATTAATCTTAAATTAAAATCTGATTTTTATTAAAATCATTTAATTATTCAATAGTCCTCAATTTAATTTTAGATTTATAACTATCCTCGCTTCATTAATCGTTGCTAAATGTTATTGATAAAATTCGGTCACACAAATTGTCGCTATAAAGACCTCAATCAATATCAGTTATAGCAGCTATTATTAGATTATAACTTATGATTCTAAAATTGTCGCTAAAAATCATAAACTGTAATGCTCCCCAGATTCATCGCTAAAGGTCCATTGAATAGCCAGATAAGATTTTTATCGTAAAACCATTCTTAGATCTTGGGATATTACATCCACCATACCCCCTTCCACCACCGGCGTCCAATTTCTTACAACCAAATCCATAGAATAGAAAGAGAGAGGGCGAGGGAGAGGGAGAGAGAGAGAGGGCGAGGGAGAGGGAGAGAGAGAGAGAGAGAGAGAGAGAGAGAGAGAGGTGTTAAAAAAATGATGTGGAAGGTTGTAGCTATGGGGTGGTTGGTGGTTTGGAGTGTTGGGTGTACGTGACGGCAGTGAGAAGTTGGTTGGAAGTGCCGATGCATATCTGAATTCGGGGGGAGGGGGTGGTGTGTCTGTTAAAAGGAAGAAGATGAGAAAACTAGAAAATCACGATTAGAAAAAAAAACAGTAAGACTTTTTCACGTTTTATATAATTATAAGTAACTAATTTGACATTATTATCATTATTATATGTATATGGACGACGCATGCTTACTTAGAGTGGCATTTTAGAAAGAAATTTTGATCAAGGAACAGTTTTGCAATGATATTAGTAATGTGGAGGGAAACTATTGCAAACTTTTCAAATACAGGGATAGACCTGCAAAAATGTGCATATTATTGAGGACAATTTTATATTTAACCCCCAAAATTATTGCTTCTGTAGGAGCATTTTGTTTTTTTTAAAAAAATAAAATGATTCCTTTTATATAATTGATGGCATAGACAAAAATTAAAATCATTCATCCACTGCACACTTACGTTTACTAGTGAAAACAACCATGAGATCTTGCAAATGAAACATACTAAAGAAATATAAAAGGAAAGATGCATATAAAAGAACCAAGGCAATGAAAAAAATGGTATATCTTCCTAATTTTGTTTGTTTACATAGTAGTTGCTTTATAGCAGGAGCAACTGATTAAATTTGGGAAAAAATCAAAGAAATTGACAGCCTTTGTAAACATGATTTTGCCGATATTTTGGGGTAATCCCTGCAATTTCCCTCTGTAATACACGTGATCCCTAATTTAAGCAAATGTCAACACTCCCCCTCAAGTTGGTGCATAAATTTTTCTAATGTCCAGCTTTTAAAGAGAGCTATGGAAGACTTTGCTTAGAACTGCTTTTGTAAGGATGCCAGCCAATTGCTCTTCTGATTTCACAAATGGAAAACGTATTATCTTTGCTTCGAGTTTCTTCTAAAATGTCGATCCACTTCAACACGATTTGTACAGTCATGCTGAACTGGATTTTGAGCAATTTGTATTGCTGGTCATCGTAAAACATGTTCACATATGATTTTGACTAGTGACCAATCTCTACCAATAATCCTTTTAACCAAAGTAGTTCACAAAATCCTTTAGCCATGTCTCTAAACTCAGCTTCCGCACTAGAAAGAGCAACTATGTTCTGCTTCTTGCTTCTTCAAGTGACTAAATTTTCCCATACAAATGTGAAGTATCCCGATGTTGATTTCCTATCACTGGCATTCCTACCCAAGTTGCATCTGTATAACCATCAATATCCACGTGGTGGTGTTTTCTGAACACGAGTTCCTTTCCAGGAGAGGACTTTAAGTATGTAAAATCCGGATTACAGCATACATATGATATGTACTTGTATTATGCATAAATTGGCTAACTAGGCTGACAACATATGCAATATCTGGCCTTGTATGCGACAAGTAGATTAGCTTGCCTACAAGTTGTTAATACCTCTCTCTCTATTTGTGGGAATCTAGCCTTAATGTTCTCTTAGTCCATGGTTTTGAACTATAGAAGTGTCATCTAGTTTACATTCAAGCATCCCTATTTTAGCCAGTAAGTCTAAAACATATTTTCTCTATGAGAGAAAAATTCCTTGGGTAAAGCGAGCAACTTTTATTCCCAAGAAATATTTGAGTCCTTCGAGATTCTTCATCTTAATCTCAGTTGCTAAATACTCTTGCAAGTTTGTAATCTCCTCCTCATCATTCCCTGTGATTATCATATCATCAAAATAAATGATTGAGGCTATCACCATACCTTCCCAATGCTTCAAGAACAAGGTGTAATCATCATTGCTTTGTTTAAAGCTATGCTCTCCTTCTCGTCATTCCCTGTGATTATCATATCATCAAAATAAATGATTGAGATTGTCACCATACCTTCCCAATGCTTCAAGAACAAGGTGTGGTCATCATTGCTTTGTTTAAAGTTGTGCTTCTTCATGGCCAAGCTGAAGCGTTCAAACCATGCTCTTGGGGCTTGGGGACTGTTTTAAACCATAAAATGCGTTATGTAACTTGCATACAGTTACTGCTTGAGAACTGGTAAAGCCACTGGTATATCCACATAAAATTCTTCCTCAAGATCTCCATGTAGAAAAGAACTTTCACATCGAACTAATGTAGTGGCCAATCTACAAAAGACAATAGCACCCTGACTGTATTTAGCTTCGCAATCGGAGAAAAAGTTACTTTATGGTCTATACCATAGACTGAGTGTATCCCCTTGCTACAAAGTTTTTCTTTGTACCGATTTATTGATCCATTTGCCTTGTACTCGATGGAAAATACTCACTTGCACCCAATGGTTTCTTTCTTTCAGGTAACGGCACAAGTCTCCATGTGTTCATATTTTCTAGTGCTGCCATTTCTTCATTTATCGCTTGGATACATTTTGAGTTGCTTAAGGCCTCTTATGCTAATTTTGGAACCTGTTATGACGATACCTTGTGCACAAAGGCTTTAAGAGGATATGACAAGCGTTTTGTACAAACATAGTTGGCTATAGGATACCTCATCCTATTTTTCTTATGGTCTTGTGAATATCGGCTTGGTGGCTTGTCACGGTTCTGCCTGAAAGATAATTTATAGCCAACAAATTTATTAAAAGTTATGTCAAGTTAACATGAGAATCTAAATTCTATACCTCAGAGCTGGGAAGGAGGAACTGTTCTTCCCTGGTAGATTGTATAACCTGCTCTTGGCCGCTAATTGAACCAGTTACATCATCTTCTATTATTCATGATTGAGTCTTGGTTGCTTCCTATGATAGTAAATGAGCTTCCGTGTTTGCATCAGTAGTAATTCTACACATTGTTATGGTATTGTACTATCAAAACCCGACCATCTTTTCCCATATACTATGCTCTTCACAAAATGTCTCCCCCTGAAGACAAGAATCGTAATTGGATTCTGAAAGAAAAAAAAACATTCAGATCCTAGAAAGATGACATCCATGGTGCTATAGAGGCGCCTAGTTGAGGGATTGTAACACCGATAGCCTTTCTTATGGTTCCCATATCCAAGGAAAATACACCTTATAGTACACGTATCAAGTTTGGTCCGCTGTGTTTTGTGAAGGTGCACATATGCTACACGTCCAAATATTCGGGGTGGAAGCATTAAGACTGAGGGCAATGAATCTGTAATGAGCAGAGTTTGCAAAGGGGTCTCAAACTTCAATACTCAGGATGGTGGCATTCGGTTGATTAAACACACAGAGGCCACAACTGCACATGTCCAATATCTTTGGGGTGCATGTGCTTCCGTCAAGAAGGCTAATGTTGTTTCAAGTGCCTATTCTTCCGTTCCGCAACTTCATTTTGTTGTGGAGTATAAGTGAAACTTGTTTCATGAAATATACAATATTCTTGAAAGTACTATTGCATTTGATTTTACTATAGTCGCCACCATTATCCGATCGAAGAATCTGAATGTCAGTTAAAAATTGAGTTTTGACCATCTTACGAAAAGAGCAAAAAATACCAAAAGAACTTCACTCTTATTCTTCAGCAATAGAGCCAAGTCATGCGTGTACAATCATCGACGAATAACACAAACCACCTAATACCAGAAGAAATCATGATAGGAGTCGGCCCTTAAACATCTGAATGTACTAACATAAAAGGTTTCTCACAATTTTTAAAGCTAATAGGATAAGGAACACAATGGCTCTTAGTCAAAATGCAAGTTTCAGTGCGAAATAAATATTCATGTGAGTCTAAAAAAAACTTGGAAAGAGATGCTTTAAGTAAGAAAAAGATGGATGTCCCAGTCGATAGTGCCATAACCATATTTGTCTTTCCTTATCATTGGTTCCATGTGTTGTATTTGTCTGTCCAAGATTAAGATCATCCATGTAGTATAGCCTTTCTTCTTTAGTACCACGACCAATAATCTTCTTATTGCGAAGATCCCGAAACAATCAAAACTTCAGATACATTAGTACGCAATAGTTTAGTTCTTGAGTGACTTGTCCAACATATAGTACTTTATTAGAAAGGGATCGAACCAGAAGAGTATTCAAACTTTTAAAAGATGGGGAGAGTGCTACTCTTCCCGCCCCTGTGACCGGATATGTTTACCCCATTGGCGTTAGCAATGGATGTCCTTTTTGGTTAACTTATTTTAATGAAATCCTGTGAATTAAATGTCATATGATCTGTAACTCCTGAATCAATAATCCAACTTCCGTTACCTGGATTATCTAAGGCTTTTGTTTTATTCGCAGTAACCAGTAATACTCCCTGTTGCGATATGAGGAACAGCTGTGGCTCAGTAGATGCGGCATCAGAAGTGTCTCCGGTATTCATAAGAGCAACCCAACCAACGTCATGTTCATTTTCTGCTTTAAGGTCATGCCACCATTCAGGATATCCATGTAGCTTAAAGAAAGTGTCCCTGTATGTTTCGGACTTCTGCAATGTGTGCAATCCACTTCTTCTCATTGTGGTTTTGGTTTTGTTGAGAAATTATGTTTTCCATTTAGCTAAAGTGAAGGTTGTTGCTGTGATTTCTATCCTTTTGAGGCCATGACTGCACCGTGCGCAGAATCATCTTTTGTTAATATCACAGATTGTCTTAAATCTTCTCAGCGAACATGCGCGTATGAATAGTCGTGGGAATTGGTTTAACCTGAAGCACATCTCCTCAAATTTTATCAGGTCGATCATCTAACCCTTCTAGGAAAGTATAAACTCTATCTTCTTGAATAATAGAGTTATATTTCTTTATATCAGATTCGCATTTCATCGGATTTGGTAGCCAAAACTTGATTTCTAGTCACAAGCCTTGAAGGTTGTTGTAATATGTTTCGATAGATCCTTCAATTTGTCTCATCATTGTCACTTTTCTTTTGAGATCATAGACTTGTAATGCGTAAGCCCCGTCAAAATACGTCGTAGCAATAACATCCTAAACTGCTTTTGCAGTTGGAAATCGAATATAATTAATGATTAGTTTTGGATCCAAGGAGTTAATTAGCCAACTCTTCACCACTGCGTTTCTTTTGTCTTTGTTTTCTAAAAGTAGGATTTGTCTCTTATGGCTGTCAGAGATCTCCATTTATGTATTCTAGCTTGTATTTGCCCGAGATATACATCTCAACAACCTGGGACCAAAGTTCGTAGTTAGTATCATCTAGCTTGATGTCGATTGGTGTTGCAAGTGTCTCCTGACTTGCTGCCGCTGGAGTCTGATTCATTATTTGAGATAATCTAGACATCAAGTCTGCAAGTAGAGAGCTCTTTGCTCCTATTTCGAAATTGTCAGTGGACAGAGATTTCACCACCATTTTCTCAGCCTCTTGTGTTTCTCCCTCTTCCTTCTTTCTTTTTTGTTGTTTTGCAAAAAAAACCTCTCAAGGTCTAGGCCCTATGCTCTGATACCATAAAAAAAGGTATATCTTTCTCATTTTGTTTAATTTACACGGTAGTTGATTTATAGCATGAGCAACTGATTAAATTTGAGAAAAAATCAAAGAAATTGACAACCTTTACACGGTTTTTTCTATATTTTTGGGATGTATAATCCCTATAATTCCCTCCGTAATTCACGTGATCCCTAATTCTAGAAATGTCAATGGGCAATGCTGAAAATGACATAGTTAATATATTACAAGACGATGATGTAATGTTATATTGAGCATCCTCAAATTAAAACTCCAAGAAAAAGTAAACGGTATATAAGAGCTAGGAAAATAATTTGTTACGGTTAGTCATGTCTTGTCCGATTAGTGTTGAAAAATTATTAGGTAAACGGAACATAAGAGCTAGAAAAATTATCTATTATGGTTAGTCTTATCATGTCCAATTAGCATTGAAAAATTATTAGGCATTTCAATATCACGAAATTATTTAAAACTTCTTTGTTTGGACGAAAGGCCCATTTACAATCCCGTCTGGTGCATTTGCACGAGTCCATTAAGTAGTAAAGAATCTTAAAGATAAAATAGGCTAAATAATTACTTTTAATTAAAGGAAATTCAAATCCTATGAAAACCTGTCATTTTTCATTGAATTTCACCTTATAGAAAAAAAAGATCATCAGCGAAATCCAATCCTAATTCTTTTTTTTTTTAATTTCAAATGACTATAAAAAAAGTCAAAATGAAATTCTACTACCTTTATTGTTCTAAAACATAATATCAAAAGCCACATGAATTTTGTGCACGAAATAGCCAAAAAAGAAAGAAAGGCAAATTACACTTATATCCCTGAGGTTTGGGTATAATTACAGCCAATGACAATAGTTTGGTATAATTACACTTATGTCCTTTGACCAGACGGAATACAAAAATACATAACGGTTTTGACAAAAAGACCTAATTGCCCTTAAATAAAAGTTGAAATCCTGATTTGCCCTTGGGAGACAAAAAACGGGAAAGTGGAAGCTCGTGCGTCATTTTATTATATCTCTTTTCTCTTTCCTCTCTCTCTCTCTCCCTCTCCCTCTCCCTCTCTCTCCTCGTTTCCCGTCTGTTCATCTCTCAGACACTAAAAAAAACCCTAGTTCGTGGAAGATTTAAGTCTTTGTCTACATTAGAAAGTTGTGATAGAAACAATTTAAGGTTAGTAATCGCGAACCCATTTGTTAGCCATTTACGTTGTTTTGTATGAACGTGAATACACTGTGTTTGGGTTTTGTTCTGCAAAATTTAGCCATTTTTAAAACTCATTTTCTCGTAGATCAACACCCAGTTGATGACTGCATGTTATGATCTTCGTCTGCTCAGTTTGAATTTTACGGTTTAGGGTTTTATTTTTCGATTTAAACGTATGTCTGTGCTATCATGCAAATCTAAGGATGTCTAGGGTTTTTGCACTTAAGATATCCCTTGAATTGAAAGTGTAGTGGGTTGTATCTTGTGTAGCATGTTTTCTCCTCATGCATTTGATGTATCTATTTAGGTTAAGTAGTTTGTGGGAATGAAAAATTGGGGCTTTTCTGAAAAAAGCTTAATTAGTGACAAATGATGCCGTAATATCGTTGTGTCTGCAGTCTTTTGTCCTTACATGTTACTCTTTACCCTTTACATATGTATTTAAAGTTAGGAGTATTTTCTTTTCATCTTATACCAGGTTCAGATATGGCTTCTCTTTACCATGATCTTAGGGTGCATTATGACAAGAAGTTTGAGTTCAATATACCCAACGTTGATCCAGATAGGTACAGTTACATAGACCTGCTAGATGACATATGTAATCTGGGACTTAGTGATGCTATGAGCAATGTTAGTGTTATGTTTGCTATGAGTGTTTTAGTGGGTAGGACTGAGATGTGTATTGACATCGTAGATGATAGGAGTTTAATGGAGATGTTTAGGTTAAACAAGAGTGTGAAACTGATAGATGTGTATGTATCTACTGTGGAGGCAATACCAGAAATAGGATATGAGACCCTAGAACTTAAAGCTGCTCCTGAACATGAAGCTGAGGAAGCAGACGATGATGTAATTGTAATTGAAACATTGCCCAGGGTTAGCAGCAATGAGGATAGGGTTGGAACAGGGAACATGGCAAGTAGGGAGGAAGAAATAACTGAAATAGCAAGTAGGGAGGAAGAAATAACTGCAACAGCAAGTGGGGAGGAAGAAATAACTGAAACAGATAACAGGGAAGAAGGAATAACTGAAACAGAAAACAGGGAAGAGGATAAAATGAAACAAATACCAGAGAGGATGATATAACTGAAACAAGGAATAGGGATGAGGATATAACTGAAACAAGGAATAGGGAGGAGGATATAACTGAAACAAGGAATATGGAAGAGGATATAACTGAAACAGGGAACAGAGAGAGCAGTGAAGAGGGTGTAAATGAAACAAGGGACATGGTGAGTAGTGAAGAGGAAAGGGATGAGACAAGAGACATGGAGAGTAGTGAAGAAGATACTAATGAAACATGTGCAAGGTTGAGTAGTGTTGAGGATACTGATGATGAGTCTGTTAGCCTGGGGGAAAGTGACATTAGTGATGGGGTGGGTGCAAGGTTGAGTAGTGGTGAGGATACTGATGATGAGTCTGTTAGCCTGGGGGAAAGTGACAGTAGTGATGGGGTGGGTTTGTATGAGGATGATATGTCTGATTATGAAGGGAGTGATGACTGTGAACCAAATTATGACAGTGACTCCGGTGTTGATGTTGTGAAGGATAGAACTGAACAACTGAGGGGAAAGGTATTTGAAAAGACAACTGCTGGGCATATTTCTTTTGAGGTAGGCCTGATATTTGAGGATGTGCATTCTTTCAGAAGTGCATTGAAGGACTATGTGATACAAGAGGGGTTTAAATTGGTCAGAGATAAGAGTGATTTGGTAAGAGTAAGTGGACATTGTGCAAGAGATAACTGCCCTTGTAAAATTCATGCATATGTATGCCCTGATAGAACAACTTTCAAGATTAAGTCTATTGGACCAGCCCACACTTGTGTTAGAGAAGGTAGAATCCCAGAAGCTACATCACCTTGGATTGCTAACAAGCTCATAGATCTCATTAGATCAAATCCAAATATCAAAATTGCGGGAATGATGGCAGAAATGTAGAAGTATGGGGTGCAACCTAGTAGAATGCAGTTGTATAGGGCCGGGAAGAGGGCATTAGATGAGATAGATGGAGGACATGCTGAGTCATATGCTAAGCTTCCAATGTATAAAGAGATGGTTAAGAGGACAAACGCTGAAGCAGTATTGGAGTTAGAATACAATAGGCCTGACCTGTCAGTTCCACCTTCATTTAAAAGGCTGTTTGTCACATTTCCTGCTATGATTGATGGATTCTTAAAAGGGTGTAGGCCATGGATAGGGTTTGATGGATGCCATCTAAAAGGAACATATGGAGGTGTACTGTTGGCTGCCATTTCTATTGATGGGAACAATGGCTTGTTTCCTGTAGCATTTGGCATTGTTGAGAGTGAGAACAGGGACAGTTGGGAGTTTTTCTTTGGCCATTTGAAAAGCCAAATTGGGGAGGGCAGGGATGAGCAGCCTTGGACATTTATGACTGATAGGCAGAAGGGGTTAGGGGAGGCAATCAACCATATCTTCCCAAATGTCTACAATAGGCACTGTTGTAACGACCCGATCCACGGCCCCACCACAGGGCATTGCCTCCCTCAAAAGGGCTAGCCAAGTAGGTACTTATGAGTTCATAGGCAAGGTCTTATAAGGCCAATCGCAAACTCTCCCACAACCGATGTGGGATATTACAATCTCCCCACCTTATTCCTTAGCGTTCTCGCTAAGGCTCGATCACACATAGCCCAGAATCTTCCTCTCTAGCCAATGTGGGATATACCCGGCTCACCCTTCGTTGCCCCAACCATCCTCTTGATGTGGGATATACCGGGGCTTGCCTTCGTTTCCCCCAACCATTGGCAACCCGACTGGATAGCCCA